>CM076569.1:7032582-7157720 GCA_034641835.2 Pinus albicaulis | reverse complement strand
CACAAGCAATCAGATCCCCAAATCGACCAAAGTCTCTCAAAGCAAAGAAAAGACTCAAAAGTTTCCAATGGACCGTGTGATCTAGGTCCAAAGCAAGACCAAACGAGTTTTGAATGAAGAAATGAACAATCACCCAAAAATCGCAATAAAACAATGAACAACTACTCAGAGAATGTGGAGAATCAATTAGATAGTTGACAGGACAATCAAAACACCAAAACTCCCAAGGAGGGCTCGATACACTAAGCCACTAGATGACCTAGGGCTTAAAACGTGAAATCGGTAGATAGAAGCAAACAACCAAAGGACAAAGGTGAATTCCCAGTCAAACAGGACTCCAACACACTCAGGCAGTCGGAAAATCAAGAAGAAAAACACTGATCAACTTCAGAGAGCTCAAAAATGAGAAAACTCAAAAAACTTACAGGGGTGGCGCGACTGTAAGTGTGAAACTGGCGCCAGAAAGAAATTGGCGCGGGCTGGACAAAGGCAACATGCGCCAATTGGCGTGACTGTCAGGTTAAAAACCGCGCCAGTCGAGTTTCTCAGCCAAAAATTAAAAACAAGCTACTCCAGAAACAGACCAATGCAAGCTAAGCAATCCAAGAAGCAAAAACACACAAAGAACCCAACCCAGAAGGTTCATCAAGCAAGGAAAAACAAGATACAAACGGCAAGGCAAGACAAAGACTCCAAGTCGTTCAGTCTGCAAACCAAACCGGAGATCGACTGAAGTAGCGTTGATCTACTCCGCTAATGCAAAGCAGAAGCGTTTTGAAGGCTATCTGGCTGTACTTCAGACTCCGTCTACAGTTTACAAATTAAACAACAATCAAACAACAAGCTGGATCCCCAGCGGAGTCGCCAATTTGTTGAGGAGGTAAATCCCCTCTGCGGACAGAGGCGATCCCTACTAGCCCAGCAGGGGTCTAGCAACAAGCAAACAATGTTATGACGCAAGTTCCTAATTACGAATGAAAAGGCTGGAGATAGAAGTCTACCTGGATTCCAACGCTAGGATCTGAAGAAGAAGCGTCCCCGTTCCTCAGCCTTGGCAGATCACAATCCCTCCACGATCTCCGCGGATGAACACCTGCACATGGAAGAAACGAACAGATACAAGCATAGAAACCAGCATACGTAACTAAACATCAGTCAGAAAGGACGTTACTCGCATTAACATGATGGAAAGCAGAGTGGAACCATAATCATAATCATCTATTAAATAACCAGCGAAGAGAGATTACAACCAAGTTCTGACGTCGCGGTCTCCTTCGGACGGGTCTCCAGTCGTCCACGTCTCGCAAAGCTCGCCAAGGAAAGGGAAAACCTCTCCAGAGTCTCATGACAATGGTCTCCTTACTTGAGTCAGCCTTAAGGGAAAGAGAGGGTGCTTTACAACGCAAAGGCTCTTGGGAATATGGAGATTCAGAGCTTAGGCACTTCAAGACTAGCTTGCCATTGATTTGAGCAAGCTTTTATAGATGGGGAAGGAGGAGTTGGGATCCCTATTATTATGGGATTGGCCCTATCAACAAGGAGGTTCCATGGGAGGTGGCAAACCACTTCCCTTCCATAGAACTCCCTTGACCAAGCCTCCCAGCTCAGATAGGCAATGGTTTGTGAGTTTGTTGGGACTCAACTTGCCATCTTTATTTAAACAACTCCCAAATTGGTGCCGTAGCAGCCTACGGCTCTATGACGAGCGCCGATTGGCGACCTGCTGCGTAATTTCCCCCATTGGCGCGAGGAAATATTGGAGGCTACTTGCCCATTGTGATACCAAAAGGGTGTTTTCATGATTTTTACAAGGAGATGTCGAGGAAAATAAAGCTCATGCTTAGAGGATGCATTGATGATGTTTTCAAGGCATGACAATGTTCCGCAGTCCACGAGAATGGGTCCTCCATTGTCTTGGGATGGGAATGGTAAGGACGGTGACAAGTGCTGGTGTAACAAAAAGCAAGGAAAAGGTGCTTCCAAACCAGAGAACAAAGGATAGAGCCAAGGCATGGCGGCTAAAGACAACCCGTCAAAGCCACAAGAAAAGAACAACACCGTAAAGCCAAAGAAGGACACGGGAAAGTGGTGTGAGTTCCATAAGAGCTCCACTCACAACACAAGTGAGTGTCGGGCCAAGCAGTCGCTAGTGGCCGAGATGAAGGCTTCTGAGTCAGATGCATGCTCTGACTCCGAATCAGAACCTGAAAAGGCGAATGAAAAAGGGAAACAGATTATTGATGCGGAGCCCAACGCCATTGTTGCCACTACAAAGATCCAAAAGGAGGAACCGGAAGATCCAGAGGAGGAGGAACGTCTCTTCCACTCCCAGATGTGGGTAAAGGGCTCCCCGGTACAGTTCATTGTCGACAATGGGAGCCAAAAGAACCTCATTTCAGCAGACGCCATGAAGTGGTTGGGCTTGCCGACCACAGCTCACCCACATCCATACACCATCGGGTGGCTTCACCAAGGACGAGATCTCCGCGTCAGCCGGCAGTGTCGCCTTCCCTATAGCATCAAGCCCTTCACGGATGAGGTATTATGTGATGTTTCTCCTATTGATGTTTTTGATTTATTATTAGGACAACCATACTTGTGGAAGCGTCATGATGTGTATGAGTCTCGACCTCGTGTTGTTATTGTTACTTTGGGAAATAAGTTGTACAGGATACTAGAGGTACCACCTCCTGCCGCTATCTCTTTGGTTACTGCAAAACAATGCAGTAAGCTCATTTCCCAAACCAGGAAATTCGTTTTTCTGATGATCCGCCCCCAGGGCAAGAAGAAGACTGTGGCCACGACCTCCAGACAGGGCCCCTCTGCACGACAACAACAAATGGATAAGGTCGTGGAGGAGTACGGGGACATCTTCACCTCACCCACAGGGGTTCCCTACGCATTGTCAGGTCAGCCACCAGTGAGTCGACCCAGTGTGCACTGCCCAACGAGGGCCGTCCTATCAGTGTATTACCGGAGAACGATGAAATCAGAGAGCGGTCGGGAGGCCCCATTGCGGAAAGAGGTCACATCCGACCAAGTTCATCGCCTTGTGGGAGCTCTATCATGTTGGTACAAAAGAAGGATGGGACGTGGAGACTCTGTATTGACTACTGGGCACTGAACAAGATCACTGTCCAAAATAGGTACCCGATCCCACGAATTGATGACCCTCTGGATCAACTCAAAGGTGAAAAATATTTCAGCAAGATTGACTTGAAGTCGGGGTATCACCAGGTACCGATTGAACCCTACGATGTGTGGAAGACTTCCTTCAAAGCCAAGGAAGGCCTTTTCGAATGGCTGGTCATGCCTTTCGGGTTGACGAATTCTCCCGCAACCTTCATGAGGATGATGGACGACATCTTGCGGCCATTCACCAACTCATTTGTAGTGGTGTACTTGGATGACATTCTAATATTCAACCAGACTTGGAAAGAGCACCTTCACCACATCCGACAAGTCCTCCAAACACTGCGGCAACACAAGTTGTGTGCCAATTTGGAGAAGTGCACTTTTGGCATGACCCAGGTTCAATATCTGGGATACATTATTGATGAAAGGGGGGTGCATGTGGATCCAGCCAAGATCCAAGTCATTCGGGATTAGCCAGCCCCAACCACTATAACAGAGCTTCGCAGCTTTCTGGGTCTTGCTAATTTCTATCGGAGGTTCGTGTTGGGATTCTCTCATATCACTTGGCCCATGAGTCAAGTCACCAAGGGAGGAGCGAGAGAAAATTTTTTTTGGTCGGAACCTCAACAGAAGGCGTTCACAGAACTGAAAAACCGCCTGCATTACCGCAGTGCTCGCACCAGACACAGCGACCATTTTGAGATCGATACAGATGCCTCTGACTATGCTATTGGGGTAGTTCTTACTCAACAGGGACATCCAGTGGCATTTCACAGTGAGACATTGTCTGACACAGTTCGCAAGTACCCCACTTATGACAAAGAAATGTACTCCATTGTGCAAGCTTGTCGACAATGGAAGCATTACATTTTGGGGAAGGAAACAATCATCCACACAGACCACCGGCCCCTGCAGTTCATACAGACACAAGGGAAGTTGCAGAATGATCGCCATCAGAAGTGGTCCACATATCTGCAACAGTTTCATTTGAACATCAAGTACAAGAAGGGTAGCACCAATAATGTTGTAGACTGCCTCAGCCGACCACCGATCGTGGCGCTCACCACCATGCTCAACTCTTGTGGGCATGAGACTTCTGATTGGCCGCTTCTTTATGAGAGTGATCCAGAATTCGGCCACACTTACAAGGCATTCTTGGGGGGCACGCGAGTTCCAAATTTTCACCTCCAAGATGCACTTTTATGTCACCTCGGACACCTTTGTGTTCCTTCAAGCGAGCGTGCCAAGATGATATGGGAAGCACACTACGAGTAAAGTCGTTGGGCATTTCGGGTCAACTTGGTATAAATCCTACATAAAGTGTTTCTATTGGCCGAACCTCAGAAAGGATGTTGAAGCACATCAGTCCTTACTGCTCGGCATTACATCATTCAATTAGAGTAGCTCTATCTTGCTACCTACGATCGATGAGATCCATCTCCATGGATTACATGTCGGGCCTGCCTTCTACTAAGCAGGGAAATGACTGTGTTTTTGTGGTCGTCGACAGATTCTCGAAGATGGCCATCATGGCGGCCTGCAAGAAGAATATCACAGCAAAAGCCATTGCTAAACTCTTCTTTGATCGAGTGTGGGTGCACTTTGGGATCCCGCAGTCTATCATATCAGATCGGGATAGCAGGTTCCTCAGCACATTTTGGTCCAGCCTCTGGTCAATGTTGGATACCAAGCTCACCAAGTCCACGGCTTTCCATCCCCAAACAGATGGCCAAACAGAGGTCATCAATAGAATGATTGTACACATTCTGCGCATGTATAATTCAAAGCATCCCCGCACATGGGACGAGAGCCTCCCATATGTACAACATAGTTATAATCGGTCTCTCCATAGTTCAATCGGCCATAGCCCCTTTCAGGTGGGCTTGGGATTCCAGCCACTATGTCCTATTGACGTAGCCATACCATTTGCAGCTGCTCAGGCCGATTCAGCTCATGTCTAGTCTGAAGTTGACAAAGAAAGTAGCTTCATCGAGCGCATTCAACACATCCGCCAACAGGTTCATGATATATTGGACAGAGCCAATGCGAAGTACAAACAGCGCCATGATCAACACCGGGTGCCACACCACTTCCAGGTGGGCGACAAAGTATGGCTACATTTGCAGAAGGAGCGCCTCACTGGACCTCACCACAAGCTTCGCCCGCTTCGATACGGGCCGTACACCATCACCAAGGCTGTAGGGAACAATGCCTTTGAGCTTAGTATTCCACCATTCCTTGGCCTGCACCCAGTATTCAATGTGGATCGCCTTCGTCCTTACTTCCCACCTCTACTAGACACCTCAGACATTGCAGAACAACTCACATCAACAGAATTAAACCCAGACTGCATGGAATAGGCCACCACAGATTGTATCATGGACATGAAAATAAAGAGCACTCGCCAACAGAATATCCAACTGTATTGGGTTGTCAAAGCTGGCCAACTCCTGCACCAAGGCAAGTGGTTCACCAGGGACCAAGTTCAGCAGAAGTTTCCTCATCTCATGGGGGAACTCAACGCAATGGGGACCATTGCTTCCTAAGGGGGGAGGAATGATCCAGATGGATATTGGTGGCCACCCGCCTATTCCACTTGGGGCCCCACCATTGTCTCTTTCATTTTTTCAGTTTCTGCACAACTTACTATTTTTAGCAGTTTTTCGGGTCCTGAACTTCCGAAGCCGTTTTGAGGCCCTAAACGACATTTTTTGGGCATCGCGCCTCCAGCAAATATCATTTCGATCCAAAATGATATTTGTGGTGAAATTTGTAGTCCTCGGATAGATCTTTCTAATGATGTATCATGTGCGTCAAACGAAGATAGTATGCCAAAGTTATGTCCCTGGGAAGTTGAAACACCAATTTACCCAAATGGGGACCATAGTTTTGGCGCTTCATCTCCTAGGGTTAGGTTTTTGGATGTTTAGGGTTCTCCATTGTTTCTCAATAATAAATAGGCCCTTGAGCCTCATTGTAACTGAGTTCAGAGGTCTGTAGCCACCACATCTCTTCTCAGAGATTCGCTGCCAACACCCTAGCTATTGTATTTCCATTATGTCTGTAAGCATATTTCTGTTATTTGATATTAATGAAATGACGCATTATTTCCACTGCATCTCTATGTTTATGGTTATTTCTGTATTCTGTTGCGTTCCTGCATAAATTCGGATCAAATCTTCTACTTCCATACTGAAGGCTTCAACCCTCAGACTCATTGCAGATTACGTTTCATTAATTTTCATACTGGATCAAACAGCTTCAACACAACACTTTATCAACAATCATAATCTTTGGCCAACAATTTAATTAGAACAGTGAAAAAAATGTGACCAGAAATTCAGAAATAACCCAGACTTCATAATAAATATGTAGATACAAACTCAACCCTGAACAGTCATTGATTCAATTAGCATACGCTACTTTGCTTTACTGAAGTCATGTACATACGCGCTTTCATGCACATCAAACCACGTATACTTTTGTGTATTTTATTCTTCAGAAAACCCTAAATGCCATACGCGCTTTTCATGAAGCGAACCTGCGTATATACGCGCTTTTGTTGAAACCAACTAGCGTATAGATTTGTAAAAATAAATTTTGCATAACAGACCAGATCTATAAAACTTACCCAGATTTATTCATTTTTTTCAGTAGACTTGCGCCAGTTCTTCGTTATTCCTTCAGTAGGTCATTCTAGAGATTCATCATCATCAGATCTAGAGATCTTGAACCATCATTATATCCATGGGTGCATCATAGATTCAGATCTATCAATTAAGAACAGAGTTCATCCATGCAGATATTCCTTAGAGAAATTTATTCATTAACAACCCTTACACATGCACACATTGCACTATGACCTTCTTCTCTTTAAAAATATTTATATTTTACCAATACCATGAGTCAAAACCACTCAACTTCTGATGGTATTCTTAGACAGAATCAAATATAAAATGTAACGCTCAATATTGTGGGCTAATACCATGGTAATGCCCCTTGGTATTATAATTTTGGAGCACAAACAGGCATACGCGACTTGGAATGTACTTATCCGCATGCATACGCGACTTGGCCTTTACAAACCTGCGTATACATTGTGACATATTAAAAATAACATTTCTCTGACACTTGCTAGAATTCTTTTCACTGTCTCATGTGAACTAATCACATCATTCTTACATTTTTAACACATATGTTGCTTATCACGGGAAACTCATCAAGTAGGTTTCCATCAAGGACAACTTCATCAAGTAGGTTGCCATCAAGGACAACACTTACATCATATTGCCAACAATCTCCCCCTTTGGACTTGATGGCAACCATGATGGTGTTTGATCACCATAACAGATAAATACAATAATAATAACCATTATTCAAACACCATGATACTCTCCCCCTTTGACATCAAGGGAAAAGGGCGGACCAAAACAAGGTTTCTCTTCCCTCTGAATTGCACTGAATTTACCATGCTCCCCTTGAGTTCATGCTGAATCTCTAGAAAGATTTTTCAATGAAGTACATGATTCTATAACTCAACCAAGTATGACCATTCCTATCACCAAGGACTCATACGTACATCAATGATCCAACCAAGTGGAATTACATATTTGACTCAACTACCCAACCAAGTGGGTTTACAAATTTGACCAGGTCCTTACATGACTGAATATAACAATTTACATCATAGATCTCAACATGAAATTTTCATCAAATGACTTTTTATAAACAAGACCAATGAATCTCAATCATGAGATCAGATCACAGCAAACACTTAGAATGCCAACAATGCATCCTTTCACACAAGACAAGTGCTCCCCCTTAGCTTGTGCATCCTGAACACTTTCAACATCAACTCATCAAAGCATCTTCATCAACAATCTATTAGAGAATGAAACAGAAATGTAAGAACTGGAACATCACTAGAGATACCCAACAGCACCACAACTGCTCTGATACCAAAAAATGCTGACCTAGAAAAATATGCCAGCAAATACCCATACGCAGTTTTCTGCATATAAACTCGCGTATATACGCGACTGTCCTTTATGAAATCTGCGTATCCAATTTAATCTTCTGAATTTAAGAAGATCCAATCTTCTGAGCAGCAGAGACAATTCCCAGCTTTTGTCTGAGATATTCGAATGCTTCCCTGGGAAGAGGTTTAGTAAATATATCAGCAACTTGTTCTTTGGAGGGAACATACTCCAATTTCACCTTTTGTTCAAGCACCTGTTCACGTAAGAAGTGATACTTGATAGGAATGTACTTGGTCTTGGAATTCATAACAGGATTCTTTGAGATATTGATGGAACTTGTATTGTCACACATAATGGATATGGGTAGTGAACATGTGATTTGAATGTCTTGTAAGGTCTGCATCATCCAAAGAAGTTGTGTGCAACATGATGTGGCAGCCACATATTCTGCTTCTGTTGTAGATGAGGCAATAGAGCTCTGCTTTTTTCTGAACCAAGATACTAGTCAGGGCCCATATAGAATGCACCACCACTAGTGCTCTTCCGATCATCAACATTTCTAGCCCAATCTGCATCTGTGTAAGCATGAAGAGTGAGATCAACATTCTTTGGATACCATAGTCCAAAGTCTTGAGTTCCTTGTAGATATTTGAATATTATTTTGACAGCCTGTAGGTAAGACTCTTTTGGATTAGCTTGGAATCGTCCAACAATCCCAACTGCATGCATAATGTCTCGTCTTGTCCCGGTTAGATAAAGTAAACTTCCAATCATGGATCTATATTCTGGTTGATTCACTGCGGGAGACTCATCATGAGAACTGAGGTTACACCCAGTTATCATTGGTGTGCTTACAGGTTTTCAGTCTTCCATCCCATACTTCTTCAAAATTTGTTTGAGGTATTTTGCTTGAGATAAAAATATGCCATCGGTTGCTTGTTGCACTTGTAAGCCAAGAAAAAATGTTAGTTCCCCCAGTAAAGACATTTCAAATTCTTGTTGCATAACAGAAGCAAATTTTTGACTCATGGACTCTTCATTACTTCCAAAAATGATATCATCAACATATACAACCAAAATCAATAGTTTATCATTTTCAGTTTTTGTGTATAAGTTGCTATCAGCAGAACCCTTTGAAAATCCTTGTTGATGAAGATATTTTGTCAAGATGATAATACCATGCCCTTGGAGCTTGTTTGAGACCATATGAAGCCTTTTTGAGTTTACAAACAAGTTTTTCATCATTGCCCAAAATGAATCCTTCTGGTTGTTCTATATAAACTTCTTCTTCTAGATCACCATTGAGGAAAGCAGATTTAACATCCATTTGATAAACTTTGATTTGTTGAAAACTTGAAAAAGCAAGAAATATTCTGATGGCTTCAAGTCTAGCTACAAGAGAAAATGTTTCTTCAAAGTCTATGCCTTCTTGTTGAGCATACCCTTTACAAACAAGTCTAGCTTTGCTTCTAATAACATCTTCATCTTCATTTAACTTGTTTTTGAATATCCATTTTGTTCCAATAACATTTTTGTCATGTGGTCTTGGAACAAGTTCCCAAGTATGATTGTTTTCAATTTGATCAAGTTCTTCATTCATGGCTTGAATCCAACATTCATCTTTACTAGCTTGATTGAAATTTTGTGGTTCAACAGTGGATAAAAATGCTAGATAGCTAGTAGACCCTACAAGAGTTCTTCTTGTTTGGACACCTGATCCCTTTTCTCCCAAAATTTGAGATTCTGGATGATTCTTTTGAACATACCTGGATGGAGCCTTTTTAAATAGATCTTCTTCTGCTGCTTCGTTTGGTTCACCTTCTATATTATCTCTATTAGATGCAGGAAAATATACATCATCATCATCTTCATTTGTTGTTTGAATTTCCCCTTTTGGAGTTGAGAGGGATTCATCAATTACAACGTCAATGCATTCAACAATATTCCGAAGTCTTTTATTGTAACATTTATATGCTTTACTTCTAGAAGAGTAGCTAAGAAATATTCCTTCATTTTCTCTAGGTTCAAACTTGCCAAGATTTTCATCATTGTTCTTGATAAAACATTTGATTCCAAAAAATTTAAAATGCTTTACAGTGGGAAGATTACCATACCAGAGCTCATATGGAGTTTTATCACTGTTTACATGAACATGTGCTTTGTTAAGAATATTTACCGCAGTATGCACTGCTTCTCCCCAAAATGTCTTAGGTGTTCCTGAATCATCAAGCATAGCCCGAGCCATCTGTTGAACTGTTCTATTCATTCTTTCTGCTACTCCATTTTGTTGTGGGGAAATAGCTACAGAAAACTGTCTTTTTATGCCATGTTGTTCACAAAAATCAAAAAATTCATCTGATATATATTCAACTCCATGATTAGATCTAAGACACTTAATTTTTAGATCTAATTCATTTTCAACCAATTCTTTGAAGATCTGAAATTTTTCGAATGCTTCATCTTTGTGCTTTAGCAACCCAATCCAACACATTCTAGAGAAATAATCAATAAACAGAATATAGGATTGTTCTCCATAGGGTAATCTTTTTCTCATGGGTCCACATATATCAGTATGAATGAGTTCAAGAGGCTTACTTGCTGATCCTTCTTTGGCATTAAATTGCACTCTAGTTTGCTTACGAAATTGGCAAGATTTGCATATGGTACTCTTAGGTAGAGTAATATTGGGAAGATCACTAACAACTTTGAGTCTGCTAGATTTGTTGATTTGAGAGAAGCTCAAATGCCCCAGTATTCTATGCCATAACCAATTTTCCAAAGATTTACCCAAGTAACATTGTTCTTTACAACTTTTCAATACATACAAATTGCTTGGTGTTCTATTTCCTTTTATAATTGTTTTTCCTGTATCAATATCACGTACTACACATTCTTTTGAGCTAAAAAAAACTTCAGTTCCTTGATCACACATTTGACTTACACTTAATAGGTTATGCTTTAATCCATCCACATACATCACATTGTTAGCTTTCACCTTTTCCTTTAGAAAAACATAACCTTTTCCCTTAATGACAACATGAGTATCATTTCCAAAAGTAACATTCTTTTCTCTTTCTATGGAATTGTATGCAAGAAGTTTATTTCTGTCACCTGTCATGTGTCTTGAGCATCCACTATCAATGTAACATTGATTTTCTTCTCCTTCTGCAAATAGAGCTATTCCACAGTTCTCAACTTGTAATTCCTTATTTCTCCATACTTTGGAAGTTGAAGGTATATGCTCTTTTGGCTGAAGTTTGCTCCTGCATTCAGATTCTTCATGACCAAAGTTATTGCAATAAGTACATTCAATTTCATTTTGAAGAGGAGAAAAGTTGTTATATGTATTATTCTTTATTCCCGTATCAATTCTTTTCTTTCTTGCTTCTCTAGTCATGATGGTTTTGTATGCAACACATTGAACAACTTTATGACCAAAATTATGGCATGAGAAACATTGTCCATTAAAGAAGAAATTTCTGTGATCATTGAACCTTCTATTTGTGTTTACTTGTTGGTTGATATTTCTCTGAAAGGTATTCCTGTTAGTGTTCTTTGTATTGAGGTGGTCATGCTTTACCTGTAAAGTTTCCTTGTTTCCTTGCTGAGCAGTAGAATGCTGAAGGCTGGCTGTAGCTGCTTTTAGATAGTTTGGTGCTGAAGACTGAGAAGATTCTCCGACATATCCAAGACTTGTCTTTATAAGAGGAGAACGTTGTACCTTGATAATTTCATCTAAGGTTTCAGACCCTTTATCAAATCTAAGATTCAAAGTCTTTACTTATTCAATTTCTTTTCTTAGACTTACTACTTCACATTCTAATTTCTCAATGTGTTTCTCCTTTTCTTCAAGCTGATTTTTTAGAGTTTCTACGGATATTTTGTTTTCTTTCAAACATATTTTAAGCTAATTGATTTCTTCAAGAAAATCATTGTTTTCTAGAGCATCCATAAAAGTATTCTTTTCTTATCTAGACTCTTTTTCAAATGCCATGAGAAGTCTAAGATCTTGATCAGATTCTTCCTCATTATCTGATAACCCATCCCTATCTTCATGAGTATAATAACTTTTTCTAGTGCTAAATCGATTCTGATTTCTTCTTGCTACTTCTTTTCCTTTTTCATGTGTTTCTTTATGAGGACACTTAGCAGCATAATGACCAACTCTTCCACAAGCAAAACATTTGAAAGGAAGCTTACCTCTGAACCTTCCAGTGCCAAGTTGGAGCTTCTTTACAAAATTTACCTTGTCTTCTTTTGAAATATACCATGATCCTTCTGTTTCTTGTACCTCTTTTTATTTTGTAGAGGCTCTAAAGATGGTTCTTTGACTTCAGAAGATCCTCCTTTTCTCATTTCACATGCAGTTAGAATCCCATGAAGTTGGACAACAGTAAGACTTTGGAGATCCTATTTCTCTTCAATAACAGACAATTTTGATTCAAATTTTGAAGTTAGAGATCTTAAAACTTTTTCAACTAGAGTAGTGTCAGTTATGGTTTCACCCAAGTTTCTCATACGATTTACAATATCATCTAGACGTAAAAAGAAAATGGCAATGCTCTTCTCATTATGCATTCTTAGATTTTCATATTGAATTCTGAGAGTTTGGAGTTTAGCACTTTTTACCTTTGTATCACCTTAATAGCTTAGAATGATTTTGTCCCATATTTCCTTTGATGTATTCAACTACATGACCTTGAAAAATTCTGATTCAGTCAAACTCCCCAATAGTGCATTGACTGCCTTTGCATTTGTTTCATAGTTCTTTCTTGCCGTTGCATCTGTTGGCACTAAGGCTGGATATTGATAACCTCCTTCAACAATAACCCATACATCTGCTCCAAGAGACTAAAGATAGGATCTTGTCTGTGTTTTCCAGAAGATTAAATTGTTTCCATTGAAGAATGGAGGCCTGATAGATGCTGTCCCATATTGATTTCTCATCTTGGCTGATCTTCCTTCTAGTGGTTAAGCTTCTTCAGAAGGACCTGCTCTGATACCAATTGTTGGGAAAAATATTGAGAGGGGGGGTGAATCAGTGTTTATAGCTTATATCGTGATTTTAAATTTTTCTTTTGCAGAATTTCATACGCGGCTTTTATGAACTGAACTAGCGTATACACGCGGATATGCTGAAAGAAACTCGCGTATACTGATGTAAATATCTATTTTATAAAGTATCTTAGAAACAGACTTTAAAACAGATTTACCAGTTATGCATTAGGTTAGATAAACAGGAAATATGTGCAGTAACAGTAGTATAAAACATCACACAAATGGAACACACATGAACACCAGTATTTAAGGTGGAAACCCAATTCGGGAGAAAACCACCGCTGCTGTCATCTCTGTCTTCAATATTTATTATATGGAAAACTGTTTACAACATTGTACTAATGCAGACTCATATCAGTACACATGCTTCTACCTACAGAAGGCTGCAACCTTCACTTGTTTACCAGCTGCTACTGGAAGGGAGCTCCAACCCCCTGATCTCTTTTACCATCCACTCCTGGAAGGGAGCTTCAACCCCCTGAACATAACATCAGCTTCTACTGGCAGGAAGCTTCTACATCCATACTAAAGGCTTCAACCCGCAAACCCACTGCAGACCACATTTCATCAATTTTCATACTGGATCAAACAACTTCAACACAACACTTTATCAACAATCATAATCTTTGGCCAACACTTCAATTAGAATAGTGAAAACAATGTGACAAGAGCTTCAGAAATAACCCAAACTTCAGAATAAATATGCAGATACAAACTCAACCCTAAACAATCATTGATTCAATTAGCATACGCTACTTTGCTTTACTGAAGCCACGTACATACGCACTTTCCTGCACATCAACCCGCGAATACTTCTGTGTATTTTATTCTTCATAAAACCCTAACTGCCATACAAGCTTTTCATGAATCGAACCCGCGTATATATGTGCTTTTTTTGAAACCAACTAGCATATAGATCTATAAAAATAAATTTTGCAGAACAAACCAGATCTATAAAACTTACCCAGATTTATTCATTTTCTTCAGCAGACTTGCGCCCGTTCTTCATCATTCCTTCAGTAGGTCATTCTGGAGATTCATCATCATCAGATCTAGAGATCTTGAACCATCATTATATCCATGGGTGCATCATAGATTCAGATCTATCAATTAAGAATAGAGTTCATCCATGCAGATATTCTTTAGAGAAATTTATTCATTAACAACCCTTACACATGCACACATTGCACTATGACCTTCTTCTCTTTAAATAGATTTATCTTTTACCAATGCCATGAGTCAAAACCACTCAACTTCCGATGGTATTCTTAGACTGAATCAAATGGACAATGAAATGCTCAATGCTGTGGGCTAATACCATGGTAATGCCCCTTGGTATTATAAGTTTGGAGCACAAACAGGCATACGCGACTTGGAACGTACTTATCCATGTGCATACGCGACTTGGCCTTTATAAACCCGTGTATACATTGTGACATATTAAAAATGACATTTCTCTAACACTTGATAGAATTATTTTCTCTGTCTCATCTAAACTAATCACATCATTCTTACATTTTTAACACATATGTTGCTTATCATGGGCAACTCATCAAGTAGGTTTCTATCAAGGACAACTTCATCAAGTAGGTTTCCATCAAGGACAACACTTACATCATATTGCCAACACCATGCTCAGTGAAAAAGTTGATAAATTTGTTGTTAACATGTTCTCCTCCATTGTCTGATCTTAACTTAAGAATTTGATGTCCAGATTGTTTCTTAACAAAGGCCTTAAAGGCCAAGAACATGTTAAAAACTTCACTCTTGAGTTTTAAGAAGTATACCCAAGTGCGTCTGGAAAAATCATCAATGAAGGTTAAGAAGTGATTGCAACCAGAGAAAGAAACAACAGGAAGTGGACCACATAAATCACTGTGCACAAGCTGCAAAGGGGTTGAAGCGTGCCGAGAGGCACGTTTATCAAAACTATCTCGATGATGTTTTCCGAGTACACATCCAGAGAAAACACCATCTCGAAAAGATACCATAGGAAGACCCGTCACCATATTTTCCTTGCATAGAGTTTGAAGAGACCGATAGTTTAAGTGACCAAATCGCTCATGCCAATGTTTGCTCATTTCATCATTATGAGCAACAAAAATGGACGGAAGACATGATGACCCAAAGTTGTCAAACTTATACAACCTTGTGGAATCATCAGCAATGCCAGTAGCTAAAATATGTTTAAGATCTTTGAGGTCCTTGATTACAACATCATGAGGTGAGAATTCTACTATTTTCCCTTCACCTGAATGAGTTATCTGATAAACAGATAGAAGGTTGCATGAAAAGGTAGGAACACATAGTACATCATTAAACTGACCATTATCTAGATGAATGGTTCCAGATCCTACAACACTAAGAGATCTATCATCACCAACATAAATATGTTTGGTGTTACAATCATTTAAAGAAGAAAACATGGCTTTATTTTTGGCCATGTGGTAAGAAGCTCCATAATCAATGAGCCACTCATGAGAATGAGAAGAAGAAGATACATTTAATGCATAACCAGATCTTGATGCTTGACAACCACAAGCAGAAAGTGCCATTCCTGAAGATGAAGGTGAAGAGTGCTCCAAATTGATGTTGTGCTTCTTCATTACTGCTTCTAAGGCTTCCATCTTTTTAAAACATTTGGATTCTATATGGCTATCACGATTGCAAAAGTTGCAATGTCTATGTGTCTTCTTTCATTTATTTTTATATGCCTTATCATTTTGGTAAGTTGCTTTTTTAGTTTGTGGCTGAAATTGCTTAGGACCCTTGTTTGGTTTCGAGCAATACTTTTTAGGATACCGCTTCTTAGGATTCTTTTGATATGATTGCTGTTGGGCTGCTAATGCTTTCTTAGAAGCATTTCCAGATGTGATAAGACCAAGGTGTAAGAGTTTTTCTTGTTCTCTTATCAAAGAATCACAAAAGGCATCAAAAGAGGGGTTCTTGTAGGCGGTTCCTGAAGAAATGGTAGCTTCTCTAGTGGAATGGAAGGCAGAAACAAATACAGAGTATGTAGGGCCAAGCTTAGCAAGAATGCAATAAATGAAGCTACCATCTTCCTTTTTGATCTTACAACCTTCTAAAAGAATTAAAATGGTCTTGAATTTGAACAAAAAATCTTCAATGGAGGAGAAATGATTGGGTTCCAAAGTAAGCAACACATTTTCAAGCTGGTGGGCCCTGATTTGATTTTGAATGCCAAAAACAGTTTTTAGCTTTTTCAGGGCTTCATCAGGGGTGTCAATGTCAAGGATATGAAATCGAAGATCTTGAGCAATGGACATTCCTATCAACCCTCGTGCTTGATCTTGTTTATTTTCCTATTTAGCAACTTTATCATCATCGGAAGGTTTAGTTTCTTGTCCTGTGGCTATTCTATAAAGCCCTTTACTTCTAAGTATATCTACCATGTGAGGTAGCCATTGGAAATAATTGGTGCTGTTAAGAATAATCTGGCATGCAATTTCCATTTAAAAAAAAAAACTGAAGCTGAGAAAAAGCTAAAACTAACTGCTCTAATGGAAAGATCTCGAAACATTAGGCCGTTTAAAAAAAAACGGCTCGAAAAATGGCTTTCGGATGAAGAAGTTATGCCTTTTTGAAAAAACGAGTTGAGGATGCCGAATATTTACGAGAACGGGATGAAGTGCGGCTTTAAAAAAAAAAAATCCCCCCCTTTTAACAATTTTTTAAAAAAAAAAGAAGTTTGAGAAAGATATTTGAACCCAAGACCTATATTCTCATAAACTAACTCCTCACCAAGTGAGATAGTAAAAGGATCACGTTATTGTTTGAAAGGAGGAAGTTTTTTTTTTTTAACTCTTCGGTGTGCGTGCCTTTTCTTACACAAAAACCAAGCAAAAATAAAAACGAAAATGCAAAGCCTTACAGCGGAATGTTATATTTTCTATTATCCTTACCGACAACTATCAATTTTTTCACTATTTCTGATTTCCCGAGATCGCACAAAGACATGGGGAAAGAGCATACGTAGCGAAAAAATCCCTTCTTCCTGTTTCTGATTTGCCGAGATTGCACTCAACGCACAACAAAGAGCATACATAGAGAAGAGGGTCTAGATCTAGCAAATAAATAAAACCTAAAACTGAAAATAAAAAGAGGGAACTGAAATAAGCAGAACTATTAACAAATATAACTGCAAAACAGATGCTTTATACCTCCAGATCTAAACTGTCATAACTTGGGTAGCCAGAAACCTTTTCGCATGCAACGAAATACTTTCCTCACTGCAACAGATGCTCCGGACACAACTGAGCAGTTATCAAAGCCCAAAAATGTTCAAAAATAGTAGATCTACAAAATGGCATTCGCATGCAGTCAAACCGGCTTCAGATTTTGATCAACAACAGACGCAACCCTCAAAATAGCTCTGATACCATGTAGGAATTTACAGGGTAAGTTCCGTAGATCAAGAAACAAAGGTCACCACTCACAACTAGATCAAAAATCAGTACACCAGTATAATCACGTGGTTAAAACCCTCAAAGAGGGAAACAATCCACGACCTGAGCCAACGCAGTCACTTCAGGCAATTTATTAATATAAAAAGAAAAGTTACATATGTTTCTCTCATAAACGGTTACTGGACAAATGACCCTCCATGCTCTTTAAATAGAGATCATGGACCAATTGGGTGCTAAGCCACGGATCAAGTGTCGTTAATACCGAGGTGAGAGATAACCGTCGGATCACTACAAATTGTGATTGTTGGATTATAAGTTACAAATGTACATGGTAAAGAAACACACTTTATCTAACTCTACACTAGACTAAGTTATTCTTAACTATTTCCTATGTGTCAGAATATCCTAACAAAATTCATCTAGAATTGAAACCAAACAGTCTGAAAGCCAAAGTGAAGGGAAAAATTGTTGCGATAGTTGAACATGACTTAGGGTCAGATTCAGGAGATGAGACAATGATTACAACCATGGGTTTGAAAGATAAACATGTTGCAAGCACTAGTTCTTCTAATTGTTCAAATGATACTCATGATGAAGATACAATAATAAAACTTTTCCATATTAGAGTTGTTTCTAAACATACCAAGATTGATACACTTTTTGATAGTGCGTGTCACGCTAACTTGATTTTTGAAGAACCATATCCTTTGGGTTGGATATGCAAGAATGCAAACTTGCAGGTTACAAGGAAGTGCTTACTAAGATTCGCCATCAACTCAAAATTTCTTGATGAAGTTGAGCTTGATGTGGTACCGCTTGAGATATCAGGTATAATATTGGGAAGTCCTTATCTGTATGATAGGAAAGAAGTATTTCATCTCCATGGGAACAAGTATCACTTGTTTAACGATGGTATTGAGTACATAATTAGAGTGCATAAGAAGAAGACAGGTTTGTCTCTTATACATGCAAGTGAAATGAAGAGGATAGTGAATGCAAGTCAGATCTTGACATTGTTGATGATCAAACAAAGATATGTATTGAATCAAACTTTTCAAAAAGATAATGAGTTGTTTCAAGATTTTAACAGGTTGCCTTTGAAAGAAGGTGAAAAATATATGACATGATTGCAACAGTCAACATTAGTGTTGAGCAGTGTTGGAAACAAGATGCATGGGTTCTACAAATGCTGTTTTATGGTTTCCAAAAGGTACATGGAAATGACGGAGATACTTGGTCAATAGTCAACGCAAGTACAAAGCGAGATCAGCTAAAAATCACCATGGTGACAATGTGCAAGGTGAGAAAGTTTTTAAGTTTCCTTTGATTGTTGACCAAGGTAGGAACAAGATGGTTTCTGCAAGAATAGATTGTTGTTCTGCAAATTCAGAAATATTGCAGCATGATGGTGTCAATGATAGCAAGAGAAGGTTGCAAGAATCAAGGAAAAAGTTGGATTTTTGTGAAAAACTCCAAATGATGAAATTGGGAAAATTTCAATGGATAGAGACTGGAAGGGTGAGGGAATAGTCCCCTCACCCACATGATCATTTATTCAAGAGATTTTGGGGTCCAAAAGGATTCTAGTGGGGAGGAATGATAAGACGCTCAGTATTTTAGCTCAAAAATGAAATTTCTTATAATTGAATGAAACTAGAATGATAGTGACCATCCTGTCACAAGGAATCCAACTCAACTCATTTCGTTGAAAACCGAGTTCGGATGAAGGAGTTATGGTCTGTTGATCACTATTCAAAACAAACAAATTTTTATTAAAAAATTGCAGAACAGGTACAGGCTGATGACATGGCAACACACTCAGCATTCAGGGAATATTCTTCTGTTTTTTTCCAATGGGAATGTGACAAGTGTCACTACGAGATTCACTAGTTTGGTTTGTAAAGGTAAAATTTGTCCAATAACCTCCTAAGGTTGCATTTGGTTTTATGGTAATTATATGCTGGAAATTTTTATTTTTTAATTAATTAAGTTTATATCTATATATATATATATATATATTATTTCATTTTAATTCAAATCTTAATTAGTTTTAATATAACATTTTAAAATCCTCATATAAACCAATTTTCAAATGTGGGCATTACGTTGGCATTACAAACCCAAACCAACATTTAATAGGTTGAAATATATTTATACGGATGGATATGTCAAAGGTTTGAAATGGCATATATGGTGGAGTGGATTAATATTTGTTATATATTAAAGTTTTGGAGTGCTACATTAAGGTTCGAATATGGAGGTGAATCTTCAAAGGTTCAAAAGTATGCGTATTATAAAGGTTCGAGATTATTGTCACCCGGTAATTCCGAAGGCTGAGGACAAAACCACGGAGGGAAACATCAAACCTCTTTGGAATCCAGGACCTAGCCTTCCTGGACTCAAAGAGGTCTCTCTTTGTTAGATATAACTTTGTTTATAGGGGCATTTTAGGTTAATTATTAGTGCATAGGGGTTTGTTTGAAGATTTGGTTGAGGCAGCAGAAGGGGGCCATTGGGCTATGGAGTCAAACAGGTGCAAATAGATTCAAATGGATGAATAATAGAGGTCAGGTGAAACCAGGCAAGCTAGCCATGCCAATGGATCTTAACAGCTTATGAAATGGAAAATAAGAGGAGATTAATGTTCAACGGGAATGCAGAGAAAACCGCCTCTGAATTCTGCATTTTGGTCTTAGAGGAAAACATAACGTACTGTTTCAAGACTAAGTAGGGTACCCCATGGTAAATCCTACACAAAATTTTCTATTCGTAGTAAAGAAAGAACAACAATATGTAAAACTAGAGATAATAGATTACAAGAAAAGGAGCACTTCACCACAGATCATAACACAAGAATTTGGAAAACAACATACTCATTCATTCATCAAAAAGAGAGTGCTTACAACCAACTGATTCTATTACAATGTTTTTTTCCCCTTCCAAGCCTCTTCTCATAATGCTAATGCATGTAGTATTTATACAAAAACTAAGTCAGTTTCCCTATCCTTTGCTTGCACACCTTGTCGGGGCTTATTCTTTTACAATTCCTTCTACCGTGTTTTGGCCTATTTCTTCATAAAATGGTGCACACACCCCATATGCTCAAACGTGAAGAGATGGTGGTTGGAAGACGTGGAAAAATTATGGAGGATGTGGTGCAATGACAGCAGTTTGGAGGACAACGGAAACAACTTTTCAGAGGGGGTCTCAAGTGGTAAGCGATAACAAAGAGGGGGGAGCGAAATTACGAGAGGAAGACACGTGGAGGAGTGGACAGTAAGGGATACCACCCATTTTAGAACCCCCCCCCTGACCCCCCCATGGTTAAAGTTCAAAGGCTACGGGGAGTGCGAAATGAAACAAGGACCATTAGATGAGGAGGGGGTGAGTGGAGATGGCGGATAGGTGCGATGCTTTTTTTAGGGTGGGGATGATGTGGCAAGGAGGTGGGCCCACTCGCAGCCCACAGATCGCAATGTTTTGTTAAGAGTAGTGGGAGGTAAGTTCTAATATTTGTGAAGTACAAAGTGTGGGGAAGGGGAGGTGACGTGGTAGGAAGGTGGGACTGCCCGCAGCTCGCAGATCGCATATTTTACCATATTCCTTAGGGCTAACCCTTTAATCTTGCGAAGTGCGATATGCACATCGCATATCACACTTCGACGATTATAACTCAAACCTTTTGAATTTAACTTTTAAAACTTGCGGGCACTTAAAAGGTAAGTTTAAAAATGTGCGAAGTGCGAAATGCGACACACTAAACGCTGGAAAGTGAGAAAAGGAAAAAGGTAAGGAAAGCGGAATATGAAGGTTTTCATGCGGATTTGATAATGTATAAAGGTCGGGTAGGTCCCACCAAATCACATCGGTGGAGTTTTATGCTTCGGCGATGACTTAAGAAGGAAAACTTGTGGGGTGCGAAATGTGGGAAAGAGGTAAAGTTTATGGTTGTATATGGCGGGTAGAGCTACGGTATTAAGACTTCGGACTTAGATATAAGTTGGTTTATAAAGGGATAAGTTTGAAAGGTTATGTATGTGGGTTTTTGGGTTTAAATGGGATTCAGAGCATTGGAGTTCAGAATTTAGGAAAATGAAAGGTAAGAAGAAGGCAAATGGAATGAATGAGGGAAAAATGGATTTTGCTCACCATCACACTTAATCAACAACCCTTTCCTCCTTCCCTAAATTGAAAGGCAGATAGATTCTTTTGAAGTTCTTGACAGTTAGGCTCTCCCTTTCTTTCTCTGAAAATAAATGACAGCCATAGAATATTATTTTTAGCATAAAAAATATAATCCATAATCAGTCACCTTGTGATATTGTGAAATACAGGAGTCTAACAGTGGCTCCAGCTGGGGATGGCGGCTCCTTCAGGAGGTGTTAAGACACTGTAGAATGGTGGCCTGATCCCAAATTTGCAACTTAATTTGCTACCAAACCTTTGTGGCTAAGAAGGCTCAGTTCAAAATCAACACTCTTTGCAAACTAAAGTCTAGAATATACTTGTCCTGAAAACTAGAAAGCAGTCTAAAATTAAAACTGCAAAGATGCTCAGAGTACATAGCTTATTTTCACACCCACCTATCCTAATCTAACTTGGATATGATATATACACTAAGTGAACTCCTTTTTCCAATGTAACCAATCAAGTAAATGACTACATGAGTGATTTTTGTTCACTTTTTTGAGTAGGTTGAGAAAACAAAAGGGCCACTCCCATCTTACTTGCCATTGAACATCAATGTTCAAAATTTTCTTTAAACTCTGCAGCAAACCATTCATGACATAGCATACTCCTTCCTTATATGATTCTAAAATTGCAGCAAAAGGATATTGGAACAATACTTGGTCCTGAGGATTCAAATAACCAGCTTCATCTAGGACTGCTCTTTGTTCCAATGTGTTATGCTTAGGATCTTCCTGAAAGAGAATATTTACACATTCTTCATGGTCATCTGACATGGCATCCTCATTTTATACCAATATGTTGTCCTCAAGCAAACCTGGTATGTCTTGACTCAGATTGTTGAATTCTGTTTGAAGGCCATCATTTTGATGAATAAGAGCACTTTCTGCAAATAGGCTTTCTTGAGAAGGTAGAACAACATCAATATCAATCTGTTATGAATTTGTTTCTTCATGAGACAACACTTCAGTACATGAATCAATAGTAGAAAAAATAGAAATATTCTCTTCATTACATAAAACATGAGAGGCTGGCTTCATGCTTAGAATCTGATTAATTTCTTCTTGAGTTAGAGGAGGAGGCAGTCTTTGTTTTCTTCAGATTAAACAACAATTATTTTCTTTCTCTTGTGAAGCCTGATCATGAGGCTGAATTTCTTCTTTAGCCTCACACAAAAGAGTAGATGAATGATCATTTGTCTCCATAGAGAGATCTTGTGGATCTACTTTCATTTCTTGATGGCTTTCATTTTCAACTAACTTCTCTTGGTTATCATGACAGTTAACTTTGGAATGAAATTCATGAATTTATTCTAAGAGATCCTTAGGATGCCAATTTCCTAAATCTTCATCAATATTTACAAGGTATTGTATGATATCCTCAGATTGATCACAACAATTTTCAGCTAATGATAAAGATGGAGAATATTCTTTATAATGCTCATAAAACACCTTGTGGAAATCTTTTAAAGAAAGCAAACTACCAGGACTCAAACCTTCATACCATTCCCTCCCTTTCCCTTCTAATGTTTCCATGAACATCTTCATGAGGCAATACTCATGCAATTCGACCTTCAACTTCCATGAATGTATATGAAATTTAATGAGATGTAACGAAGCATCATCAACATTCTCATCTTGAAAAATAGGATGATTTCTTTGCCAATTTACCGGAGGCATTTTGTGTGGGAATCTAGGAATGTGATCTCTGTTCATTGGAGCATACCTGCGTTGTATTCTTGGATCCATCTTGTCAATCAGTCAGAGAGTGGGGTCACTGTATATTCACAACCAATATGGATTCTTCTACCAGTGGAGTCTTTAGGTCAACTGAAGATTGTGTATTCGCCAGTGAATCTCTGTTTCTAGATTTTGCTGCCGATGGAGTCGCCGGGTGAATGGAACAAACTTCTGGTGTTTGAATTATATTCACCATCAAAGTCAAAATTGAACTTGATAAGTGTTACTAAGGAAGATGAAACTCATCTCCAGTGGAGTCGCCATTATGTTGTCACCCCATAATTCCGAAGGCTGAGGACAGTACCACAAAGGGAAACATCAAACTGCTTTGGAATCCAGGACCTAGCCTTCTTGGAGTCAGAGCGGGATCTCTCTGTTAGATATAAGAATTTTTATAGGGGCATTTTAGGCTAGTTATTACTGCATAGGGGTTTGTTTGAAGATTTGGTTGAGGTAGCAGAAGGGGGCCATTGGGCTATGGAGTCAAACAGGTGCAAACAGATTCAAATGGATGAATAACAGAGGTTAGGTGCAACTAGGAAAGCTAGCTATGTCAATGGATCCTAACAGCTTATGAAATGGAAAATAAGAGGAAATTAAGGTTCAACGAGAATGCAGAGAAGACCGTCTCTGAATTTTACATTTCGGTCTGAGAGAAAAACATAACGTACTGTTTCAAGACTGAGTAGGGTACCCCATGGTAAATCCTACACAAAATTTTCTATCCACGGTAAAGAAAGAAAAAAAATATGTAAAACTAGAGATAACAAGTTACAAGAAAAGGAGCACTTCACCACAAATCATAACACAAGAATCTAGAAAACATCATACTCATTCATTCATCAAAAAGAGAGTGCTTACAACCAACAAAGTCTGTTACAATGGTTTTTTCCCCTTCCGAACCTCTTCTCATATTGCTAATGCATGCAATATTTATACAAAAACTAAGTCGGTTTCCCTATCCTTCTTGGAAACCTTCTATTGATTACAATTTAGTAGAAAATAGACAAGTGTGGCAATGAGAGGTCTGAACAGAAATCTCTGACAAAATCACTACTTGTAGAATTAATTTTGGGCAGCTCTTCATGGATCCAAAAGCTTCGATGGTTCTTTGTAAGATCAAACAATAAGCTTAGAGGTGGCTGTGATGGTCTCGAAAAGGTAACCAATGGTGGCCCTGACATCTGGCCCTACTTTTCAGAAAACTGGCGTTTGGTAATTAGATCTGGTGCAGCGCTAGTTACTTTTCATTATTTGGGTGATTATGCTGATGTGTTATGTATGGACGCCATTTTCCCGACTCGACCTCTTTTGCTTGCACACCTTGTCAAGGCTTATTCTATTACAAGTTATTTTGCCGTGTTTTGGCATATTTATTCATAAATTGGAAAACAAACCCCATATGCCTAGACCTGAAGGGATGGTGGTTGGCAGACGTGGACAGATGATGGAAGACGTGGTGCGGTAGCAACAGTTTGGAGGATAGGGGAAACAAATTTTCGAAGGGGGTCTCAAGTGGTAAGGGGTAACAGAGAGGGGGTTGTGAAATTACTAGAGGAAGACATGTGGAGGAGTGGACAGTAAGAGATACCACCCATTTTGGACCCCCCCCCCATGGTTAAAGTTCGAAGGCTGTGGGGAGTGTGAAATGAAACAAGGACCGTCAGATGAGGAGGGGGTGAGTGGAGATGGCAGATAGGTGTGAGGCATTTTTACGGTGGGGATGACATGGCAAGGAGGTGGGCCCCTCAACCTGCAGATCGTAATGTTTTGTTAAGAGCAGCAGGATGTAAGTTCTAAGATTTGCGAAGTGCGAAGTTTGGGGAAGGGGAGGTGACATGGCAGGAAGGTGGTACCGCCCGCAGCCCGAAAATCACATATTTTACCATATTCCTTAGCGCTAACCATTTAATCTTGTGAAGTGTGATATGCGCATCGCATATGCGCATATCGCACTTCGGCGATTATAACTCAAACCTTTTCCATTTAACTTTTAAAACCTGCGATGCGCGCTATGCAATGATTATATCGCAAGTTAAAATTTTAACTTGCGAGCGCTTAAAAGGCAAGTTTAAAAATGTGCGAAATGCGACGCGCTAAACTCTGGAAAGTCCGAAAAGGAAAAAGGTAAGGAAAATGCAGATTATGAAGGTTTGCATGCGGATTTGGTAATGCTTAAAGGTCGGGTAGGTCCTACCAAATTGCATCGGTGGAGTTTTATGCTTTGACGATGAGTTAAGAAGGAAAAGGTTAAAAATTGCGGGGTGCGAAATGCGGGCAAGAGGTAAGGTTTATGGTTGTATAAAATGGTTGTTTGATGGGCGAGCGGAGCTGCAGTATTAAGACTTTAGACTTAGATATAAGTGGGTTTATAAAGGGATAAGTCCAAAAGGTTATGTATGTGGGTTTTTAGGTTTAAATTGGATTCAGATTATTGTAGTTCAGAATTTAGGAAAATGAAAGGTAAGAAGAAGGTAGATGGAATGAATGAGGGAAGAATGGATTTTGCTGACCATCACACTTAATCAGAAACCCTTGCCTCCTTCCTTGAACTGAAAGGCAGAAGGATTCTTTTGAATTTATTGATAGTCAGGCTCTCCCTTTATTTCTCTGAAAATAAATGATAGCCATAGAATATTATTTTTAGTATGAAAAATACAATCAATAGTTAGTCACCTTGTGATACTGTGAAATACAGGAGTCTAACAAGGATGGCGTGTGTTATCACAAAATTGCACTTGATTGGTTGCTAATCAAACAACTTCATGTAACTGTTTTAGACCAACTTGTAACTGAAGATTAACCTCTTCAGTTTGAGAGGGCTCTCTCAAAGGGTTTAATGATATTTTATAATGATGAAACTATATGGCTAACTCTACTTGGAAAAAAAATTGATTTTGATGTGTGTAGGTTTAAAGAGTACAAGTTTGCAACCATTGGGCTTATGGAGTAAAAAAAATTGTAGTTCAGTGGTAAGTTCTCTTGATAGGGAAGCTGAGGCAGGTAAGAGTTTTTAGCAAAGGTAAATCACACATGAAACATGAAATAACACAACCATTTCATAAATAAAGGAAGTCAGAGCATACACTTATGAATTCTGAGTATTAAAGATGAAATCCACTGCAAATGGTACACATAAAAATATAGATAAGGAAAGCACTAAAAACTCCATGAGAATCTTAGGTTGGTCAAGAAAAAGTTTTTATATTACTAAAAATAGTCAAATTACATAAAATTGCAGTATTGCAAAAAATCTCCAACCCTTTACAATTTCGAATATCTGCCCTTTAATAGACCTTGTTACATGAGAGATGATCTACTTCTTGGCTAGATTCATCGAACTTTTCCTAATGACACCTTTCATTACAAGAAAACATGTGTTTTTAATGAGAAATGATAGCTACACTATAAAACAATCCTTTTTCTAATAGGACTCAAACTGCTACTTATTACATCAACTAACTTATCTCTTAAAACAATTATACATCTAACAACTAATGATTCACATGTTCGAATGAGCTATTACAGAACTCATCACTATTTGACATCTTAATTACCCTCCTCAAAATCTAGAAACAACCCCTATTTTTCAGGAAAACAATTCCTTATCTTCAACGAATGATTAAGCTGATGGATTGTCTTCATTTCATGGTCTTCAAGTCATGGATGATTGCTGGAAAAGTCCCTTGACCCTTTGAAAATGTCCACCTGTCCAAAACTACCTATAAACTTGCTCAGAAACCTTCAAAACAACTCGCTACAAAAGTATGGCAGTTTCACAGCGTACAAAAAAATGACCTTTGCAATCAAATTTTCTGCTTCTTTCCTTTTGCATTGTATTCATCATGCCTTGACACATCCTCCATATAATTTCCTCTCCTTGGAAGCAACCCAAAGTGGTTTTAAAAGAAAAAATAAAGCTACAGGTTGTTTCATATCATTTTCCTAGCTTCAAGCTTTGGAAACGCTACGAAACTATGGAAAACTGTGTAAATTCCATATTTTTCCCTTGTTTCAAAAAACTATCTTCTAGCTGTAAAAATTTGATTTTCAACATCCATTGACCTTTCAAAATATAAACCAACTCAAACTAAGAGTCTTGAGGTGTTTCTTCTTCATTGATGATGAGTTTAGCTATTGGCTTCTCAACTACTGTCATTTTTAGACCCTTCTTCTCCAACTCCTCATGGATCAATTCTCACTGCCCTTGGAGGTATTCAACTTGGCTCTTCAATTTTTTGTTGCTAGATTTCAAGTGTAGATTCATCCTTTTGACATGCTTCACCTTTTTACTCAATGGCATAGTCCACTTGATTAATTGATGTGTGTTATCTAAGGTCTTTGATATGCTGTCAACCTGCTCTTCCCAAACCTCTTTCATCTTCTTAAACTGCACCTTTTGGACATTATGCTTCCTTGCCTCCTTCTTCATAACTGCTATTCATGATTAACTAACCTCAACTGTTCCTCAAGGACTTCCAACCCTGTTTTTTCAATGACCTTCTCCTTTCATTTCTTTGGCTTGCTGAATGGATCTTTTTCTGTAGGTGATGAAAGGTCAATAATGTTTTGTGGTGGTTGGACAGTGTCAGTAGCTGGATGAACTTCTTTACTTCTTTTCAAAAAATTTCTAGCATGTCTTGTCATGGGCTTCCTATCCTGAAACAAAAAACCTGCATCTTCACCTTCAAATTCTAACCTCTTTGCTGATTAAGCTTTCTTGAGTTTCTGTCCACCTTCATCTATATCCTCAACCTGGACTATAGGAGTCTCTTCAATATCAATGGCATGTTGTATGTCTTCTAAGTTGACTTTACCCACTGTTTGGCTCCTTGTAATCCTTTTGCTGCCTTTTTTACTCACAGTTGTCTCTTGTTTTGTAGGTTTGCCCATTATTGACTTTTGTTTTGTAGGTGGAACAGTGGGTGTATCAAATCTCTGCAACTGCTCTGTTTCCATCAGTACTGGTTCATTTTACTCTACCCCTACTGGTTCACTTTGTTATGCCACTAAAGGTGATGGCATACCTCTAGGTTTAGGAGTTCTTTTAGGGGTAATGATATCCATTTCAAAACCACTAACAAACAGAAAAGAAGACCAGTCCCTGCCTAGTCTTTGTAACTCATGTAAAACCAACAATTTTATTAAGCCATGGTGAAAAAGTGAGGTTTCACTTCCCTCAAATTTAGCTTGAACTTTATCTACCATTTTTGCTAAGCTTCTGTGTAAATAGAAAGGTAGATCAAGAGATATCTTACCAATAAAGTGTAGGAGAAGCTTAAAGTGGTAAGAATAGACTTTATGATATCTCCCTTCATAAGTGAAATATTTTTGGATGATATGTAGTAGCTTTGAGAAATTATCCTTCATGCAGCTCCTTGGAATGGCATTGGTAAGGTCAACTCCACTATTTTCTGGCTTGAACTAACTCTTTAAATTCCTTCGTGTTGAATTCGAACCCTTTGAACCATTTTTCTTGTCCTCTTGGAATCCCTGTTGCTGCTGCAATGATCTCTGGTGTTATAATGAGATTTAGCATTCCCACTTTTGTAGCTTTTCCATTGAAGTTTAAGGCAAATTATTTAGAAACCTGTAAATGGAATCCTTGTAATATTTCACAAAACTGTAAACATCCTGTTCTTTTGAAAACTTCTATGGCTGTTGGGTCTTCATTTATTAGGTTCATATCCAATGGCTCATATTTAAGATAGTGGCCACCTTTATTTGTCTTCTTTTTTGCAGCCATGGTTCTTTAATGCCTTCTCTACTTCACTTGATCAGTGATATCTACAAACCTTTAAAAATACCAGCCACAACTTGGGATCAATGAAATAACTCTCGAGATCTCAATAACACACAAAGAGGGAATGGAGAATGAAAAATGACTTAATTTGGAAATATTTTGAAGTTTGATGACAACTCATGGCATAATGATGACTCATACATGCTTAAAATGGTGATAATGACCTCAACCCTGACCATGTACCTTGATCTTTGCCCTAAATGACTCGAATGACATCTAAATTATCATTTTCTGACACCTAACAACCAATTTGACATGACAGACAGGAAACCTTACTTTCGTAGCGTACCTAGTGTTTTTCTGGGTATTTTCGCTACAAAAGTATGAGCAGTTTCATAGCGAAACATGCATTTTCTCTATGCATTTCACTACGAAAGTGTGGTTTCTTGGCTAAAATGGCTCTTTCGGTGCTATAACCTTGGAAAAAGAAAAATGTCAGAAAATCATGATTGATGTGACATGAGAGAATTTGAATGAGGGTGGATTTAGACCTTAGGATAGGCTAAATAAGAAAAATTAAAAATTTTCCTTGACCAAGTAATGAAAAATGAATCCTATAAACCTACCTTTGACACATGAACCTCTAGGACTTTGTCAAATGATGCTTCATTTTTTCTGAGTGATAACAGTGGCTCCACTTGGGATGGTGTGCCCCTGTGGTACACCAAAGAATCTTTAGTTCAAGTGCTTCTATCCATCTTCTTGAAAACAAAAAACTCTTAAATTTGCCAAGCTTTCCTTCAAACTCTAATGGCCTTCACCTCGAGCTCAAGCTTGATGATCAGCTTGTCTGCTTGATGATTCATATTGTCATTGTTAGCAGAAAAACACATAAAATGGAATATATACAATGGAATGAATGACTGTTGGGAAAATATATTGATATAATTTCCAACATTAAATTATCAATCCAGGGCTCGTAAGCTTCGAGGTACAAGTGTAGGGAACACAAGATCAGAGCATCTAACCTAGACTACAGTAGGAATCAACTTTTTGTTTAAGTACAAAATTGTTATTTATAATTGAAGCTAATCAAGGAAAACATGCTTGAAAAAATAATAAATTCTAATAACTGTGCAAACGAAACTAACTCTAATTAATAAAAAATAAAGCAATACAAATTACCGTTCAAATGATTTTAATCTAAATGAAAATCTCAATCTAAATACTAAAATATATTGAATCTAAATACAAGAATTTTAAATCAATCAAGATTAATTTAAAATGATACCAAACTTATGCTAAATCTTAATCCCAATAAAATTCACTCTCATTCAAATGATCTTAAACTAAGGCAATGAAAAAACAAGACTTCAACTAATCTAATTCCCGGGATGCATAAAACAAATCAAATAAGCATTCAAACTAACCTCTGTCACCACTCTGCAATTGCTTCAAAAGAAACTAAGTAAACCAAGATTCTAATTGACATGCTTCAGATCTAAGAGACTACAAAATAAGAAACTATCATATCCTTAAACTTCTTTAATAAAACTCAAGAAATCATTCAAACATAAGCACACTGGCTAATGGTTCTACCAATAACTAACTACAATCATGATGAATTTATGAAAACTAAACTACAACTTCAAACAATGATTTAACGATCTCATTGCATCGCTTTCAAATACTTGATTGCCAAAATACAATGTTACAAGAAAATCAATAAGGTACATAATAGATTTCAATTCATATTTAAAACAAATGGAGTTATCGATCTCTCGTTTATCCAATTAAGAAGCACCTTTACATATTTCAATCGTAAACCTGTAACAAAGAGGCTATTCATGAAAGAAAATCATTAATCAACACCATTCATTAGCTTGCAACAAGTTGAAAATGATATGTCTATTTAATTTTAATAAAACAAACAAATTACAGTCTTAAGTACATAATCAAAATTATGAGATCTAATTAACAATTGCTTTCAAATAAAATCCATGCACCTAGATCTAAATCAAACATGCTACCTCTATCCTATGATGTTTACAAAACTTGCTTCCAGGCGATGGTGGATCCTTTCCACTCCTGGAGAAAGTCTAAACTAAATCAATGTCTAAATATTAAAAAAAACCATAACATTTCGAAAAATTCATGGCAAAGTCAAATTGTATTAAGATTCAAATCATAAGTTCACTTACATTCATTCCTTCAATATTTTGTCTCATGTTCACACCTTTTCATCCTCCTCCTTCAAAAACTTCCCCAGCTTACAGCACAAACCATGGCTGAGCCATTTATAAGATTCACAAGGTGAATTATTCATTTTCCTCAATTCTGGAAAATTGAACAATTTTAACAAACTGACCTAAAGGACATTAGTATATCTTCCTAAGCATGAGGAATTTTGGAAATATTTTCGAAGAGAGACTAATTTGTTATGTTTCCAAAAAAACCCTCTCTTGTATTTGTCTCATTCGAATCCAGCTCCTCAGAAATCGTGCCCAAAGTTGGATGTTTGGATTTTTTTGCAATGTTCTAGAACTCTGAAAAAACAGTGATTGTTTACAAAACTGCCTCGAAGACCCGCGTATAACTTTTAGAAACATTCGAATCTGGCGAAACAATTTTGGATATACATAATTGGTTATATTTTTAACAAACCCATTTGATTAGATTTTATAAATTCACCTCCAGCTGCACACACATCTAGGTCAAACATGGCATTTTGGAAACTTTTCACATTTTGAGCAGATTTGTTAATCAACTCCTAGGGACCCACATGTGCGACTTGGGTGAAATAAAATGCATGGGAAGGTATTAAAACATTATTTTGGACCATAACCTCCCTTGGTTTTCCTCGGAAGCGATGTACTTCAACAAAATCGTCATCAGTAAAACATGAAATAATCATATTTAATCATAGAGAAGTGAATAAAATTGATGATAATCAACCATAGAGAGTATTTGGCGGCGAGTGATGGTATTAGGGTACGGAATGGGCTAAAAAACTAGGGTTTTAGGGTATAAACAGTGATATTTCATGATGAAAACATGGGCATATACGAGGCCCCACATTGACCATCAAAATTTAAGAGGAATAGTGCTTCAAAAACCTGCCATTGATAGGCCCTCCAACACATGGTTGTCCATCCATCTCTTGTAGAATGTAAGTGATGTTCCCATGAAATGTAGCTACTTTAAATGGACCTTTCCAAATGTTCTCAAACTTACCATGTTTCCCTTTTTCTTCAATCCTGGCCTCCCATTTCAAAACCACATCTTGGATTTAAAAGTTTTCCTCCTTGACCTTCCTGTCAAATGACTTTTTGATTTTGTTTTGAGATTGTTGATTACTGTTATATACTTCCTCCCTTTTCTCTTGGAAAGCTATCAACTGATTAATCCTCCTCTGAATTTCATTTCTCTCCTCCTCCAATCCTTGCAACAACTTCATGACAGGCACTCCCAAAGATGTAGGAAAGATGGCTTCAGCTTCATATACCAAATCATAAGGTGAAGTTCCAATTGATCTCTTTGTGCATACTCTATGAGCCCACAGAGCATACTTCAGCTTCAAATGCCATGACTTATTATTTTCCTGCAACACCTTCTTAATAATCCTCACAGTTCTCTTGTTAGAAGATTCAACAAGACCATTACCTTGTGGATAATGTGCAATAGAATGCCCAAGTGTGATGTGATATTGATGGAAAAAACTAATCAAATTATTAGATTTGAATGTCTGTGCCTTATTAGTGATGATCTTCATAGGGCAGCCAAATCTAGACAATATATTATTTTCCAAAAATGAAATGATAATTGAATCATTTGCTTGCCTTGTCAGGATTACTTCAATCCACTTGGTGAAATAATCAGTTGTTGTCAGAATCCAACGATGTTGAACTGAAGATGAGGGATGAATCTCACCAATAAAATCTAGCCCCCACTGCTGAAATGGCGCCTCAACATAGATAGGCATCAAGGGTAAAGGAACAAGCTTCTTCTTACCATAAAAAATTTGGCATTCATGGCAGGCAACAATATTTTTGTAGACATATTTAAACATAGTAGGCCAATAATACCTTGCTCTGGGAATCTTATTTGTTGTAGCCTTTCAATTATGATGACCTCCACAATCTCCTTTGTGAATCTCCTCAATCACTTTTCCAACTTCCTCTTCCAAAAAATAGTTCAAGAGAATACCACCGGTATCTTTCCAATACAGATTTTTATCAATGATGTAGTAGCTCAAAGACTTTAGTTTCACAAATATCGCCTTGGAATTTTTCAACTGAACAGGTGCTCTATGATGATGTAGGACAAATACAATGTATTTGTACCAATCTAAAATGATGTACTTTTCCTCTATGGGAATCAACTCTTCATCTTCGTCTGATAATTCTGAAATTTCTACAATTAAATTCATGTCAAGACAGTCAAAGTTTGACTGTGCCATCAGCTTTTCTAGGCCTTGACCTTTGACCAATTTTGTGGGCTTGATCTCTATATCATATTCCATAAAGTTAGCAATCCATTTCCCTCTCTTACCATCAGGATTAGCTTGAGTTAGAATGTCTTTCACAACAGTATTAGGAACAAAATTTATAACATGAGAATGCAGAATATAAATTCTGAAATCTTTGATGGCCTTGACCAAGGCATAAGCTTGTTTCTCTAAGATGTTTTACTTCAGCTCCGAGTTAGCTAATGTCCTACTAAAAAAATAAATGGGTTGCTCAGTACCTTGTTGTCCTTTCTCCAACAAAACTCCAACAATTGCATTTTCTGATGCAAATGTAAAAACCATAAATTATTTTGAAAAATCTGGGTTGATCAACACTGATGCTTGAGTGAGTGCATTTTTAATCTCCTCAAATGAGTGTTTTTCTTCTGTTGTCCACTTAATATCAACTCCTTTCTTCAGCATCTTTGTTATGTCTTTTACAATCTCAGCAAAAGTAGGAATAAATCTCCTCACAAAATTTACCTTTCCAAGGAAAGACTGAATTTACTTTCTACTTCTAGGTAGATCCACTTTCTGAATTGCATTGACCCTCTTTGGATCAATTTTAATCCCATCTTTAGAAATAATATTCCTAAGTAACTTCCCTGAAGTTAGAGAAAAAATGCTTTTAGTAGGATTGAGAGAAATACCAAACCTTCTACACTTCAACAAAATCTTTTCTAGGTCCTTCAAGTGATCTTCTTCTCTCCTTGAGAAGATTGTTATGTCATCCAGATAGACAACCACCATCTTGTCATTCTCCTTAGCAAAAGCAATGTCCATTGCTCTTTGAAAGGTAGCTCTTGCATTCATCAGACCAACGAGAATTTTGGCATACATGAATGTGCCCCATGGTGTGGTAAAGGTTGTTTTCTCCTGATCTTCTGGATGCACAAGTATCCATTTGTAACCTGAAAAACCATCAAGCATCGACATCCTTTGGGAACCAACAATGTTTTGCAAAATTTGGTCCATCTTTGGGAGAGGGTAATTGTCCTTCAGAGAAGCTCTGTTCAAGTTTCTGAAGTCAATATAGATTCTAATTTATCCACTCTTTTTTCTGACTAGAACCAAGTTTTCAAGCCACTTTGAGAATCTGATTGGAACAATAATTTTTGCATCAAAGAATTTCTTGATTTTCTTCTCAATCAGAGGCATGAGAAGTGGATTAATCCTCCTCAACTCCTGCTTGAAAGGATTTTCATTTTCTTTAATGGGAATGGTATTCTAAATGATAGTAGGATCATACTTCTTAAAATCAGCATAAATCTATGCAAAAACATCTATGAACCTTTTCATCATCTCAATATATTTCTGTCTCATGTCAATTGAAAAAAACTTTGAAAGTTTAATCATTTTTGGCATTACTACTGTACCAAGGTTACAACTCTCTACCTCTTCATCATCAAGAGACTTAAACACATCATTCTGATCAAAAAGATTCTCAAGGGTTATGAGACCTTTGGGTATAGAGTTATTCTTTAGCTGTAACACTTTAGAATTTCCCTTTGTTTCAGCAAGCATGTTTTGCTTATCTACTTGTGTACTTTCAAACTCCTCTTTCAATTCTATAAAGTTTTTGACTTGCTAGTCATCCTCAAAAACTTGCCAATGGATAATGTTATTAGGGATAGCAGGTCTATGGCGAACTTCAACCTCATATCTTTCAGTGGAATGTGTAGGGATGATAAATAGACTTGCAGAGACAGCTAGGGAATCAACTACTGAGTTTTGGTCTCTAGTCTTCACAATGAATGAAAATTCTTGGAAGTTCTCTAACATCTCCATGATAAAATTTATGTATGCTCTCATTCTCACATCCTTAGTTTGATATAAACCCTCAACTTTCTTAATGAATAATTCAGAATCTCCACAAAAAGAAATCTTTTGGGCACCCATTCTTTTCAAAATTTCTAAGCCCAAAAATAAAGATTCATACTCAGCCATGTTATTTGTACAATCAAAATTCAGTTTGTAAGAAAAGAACTTACTTTCATCTTCTGGATTTGTACAATCAAAATTCAGTTTGTAAGAAAAGAACTTACTTTCATCTTCTGGATTTGTGATCCAAATTCCTGCTCCTGCCCCCTCTCTTCCTGGTGATCCATCAAAGTGTAACAACCATCAACCTTTCACCTTCTCCTCACTGATTTGTTGATTTTCTGTCTGTTGATTTACAGTTTGCTGATTTTCTGCTTTCTTTTCATCCTCTGCTTCATCACTCAATTCATTGAAAAGAATAACAGATCCTAATTCAGTATCAACAACATATATTGGAAAATTCTGAGGTTTTCCTTTACTACTTACCATATAAGCCATCCTTGTTTCTCTGTATAATCTCCTTTGCTCACCAAAAATAGGAATGGTGGCATAGGTAAGGTCCATCTGCATTGTACCCTTGATCTTTTCTTCCCATGACCTTGATAACATAATGCCAAACTTAGGAGGAATGTCTGCTACCACAATGTCCATGACCACTGTCTTGGCAGGGACTTGTGTGAGACCAACAAAAACATCTTTTATTAAACCAATGCACTAGACTCTTTTTGAATCAAAAGAAAAAAAATACTTATATGGTCTAGTAATTTCCAACCCCATCCTTTCCATGATTACTTTGGGCATAAGATTGTGAGAGGCTCCTGAATCCAACATGGAATTATGTAATGCCATGTCATGAATACTAAGGATAACATAAAAAGGAGGGACCTCTTCATTCTTCTCATCCTCTAATATTGAACCCAAATATATGGTTTTATGATCTTCTTTAACATTTAGGATATCAACAGCTCCTAGTTGGTAATTCAACATTTTTACAATCTTACTTCTATATTCATTCACCTTAAGAATTTCTCCAAAAGGTACTTGGATTTTGATCTTAGAAATATCACTCTCCAAACTGAAAACAGAAGCAGATTTTTCAGTCTCTTTGACAAGAGGAGGAGGTGGTGTATCTTTCCTAGCCTCAGTGGCTTTAGGGGCATATTTCTTGGGTTGTGTTTTATTTGCAGTAATTGGCACATTTCTGTTTCTGAGGTTGTACTGTTTCTGCATCTCAAAGATTGCATGTTGATACCCTTTAAGATAATTAGATGGTTCCTCACCCTTGTTTACTTCATGATCTGACTCATCATGTTCCTTCTTAGTTAAAAACATCCCTGACATGTTTTCATCTAAGCAATGAATTGATTCTTCTTGTATTTCAGGCTGATATTCTTCATCAAATAAGTTTTACTGAAAAGGAGGCCTTACTTGAGGATCAGGTGGCTGATTTCTATTTTCCCTTGGTCTCTGCTAGTTTTGAGGTCTTTTGAACTGAGGATTTCTAAATTGAGGTTCATGTTGTGCAGGAGGAACAGAGGCATTCCCAAGGGCAAGCCTATCCATAAATTTTTTCATTGTCTTCATCAAGGAATCAAATTTTTCATATGAGGTGGAAGGCTTATCTTCTTCTTTCAACTTAGTCTTTCCCATCTTGGAATTTTTTACTGCTATCATATTGACCTCCACCTTCACTGCATCACTTTGAATCTCAACAAGTGAAGGGGATTCTATTTCTTTGAGAGTATTGAAAAGTCATAATCAAAGGCCGCAACATATCTCAGCTGAGCTACGCTTGGTGGAGGCTTTAGATGGGCAGGGATGGATTCATACACTTTGTTAAATCTCTTTGAAAAGTTTTGAACAATTTCATCAGCACCTATCTTCAAACTATTATACTCAATAAGGGCTTGTACATGGTTGGTTATATTTCCCCACTTCCTCAAGAAGCTATCTTCGAATTCATTCCAATTATGTAGGCTTCCTGCAGCAAGGGCTTTGAACCAATTCCTAACTTCACCAGTAAAGAACTGAGAAAACAATCTCATCTTGAAATCCTCATGGTCAACCTCCTCTCTGTCTATAAATTCATTGAACTGATCTACACGCTCTTCAGCTGTAATCTCTTCATCACTTCCCCAAGTTTTGATTCTAGCAGAATATTTGCTAGGAAGGGAATTTAGGACAGCTGCAAGAACAAGAGGAGCATACCTAGCAGGTGGAGGTGGCACATTTCTTGCCATGATGACTGAGATTGTGGTAATTTTAGGGACTGCAACAGTAGAGGAAGAGGAACTGTTAGGAGATGGGATGTTTGGTCTTTGTTGTCTAGTCACAATTGAACTCCAATCAGGAAGAGGAAACCCAGTTTTACTTCTTAACAAAATTTCAATTGGATCTAATTCCTTCAACCTATCCAAAGATTCTCTCCCTAATAACAACTCTGAAGTGACTGCTTCCCAAAACTCTTCTTTATATTTTTGTGTCACTAAGGTTGAGGTATCGATACCTCTTCTATGTAGGTATAAGACAATTTCAGTCAATTATTTTTCACTTTTAGACCTAAACAAGACTTCCTGTATTTTATCATCAAATTTTTATCTTCAAGACTTCTTAAAACTTCAGAGGACAAGGATTTTGTATGTAATGGAGTACCTGATATTGCAGAAATGCCTTGACTGCCTCTGGAGATGGTGTTTGGATTGTCCACAATGGTAGGTGGATCTAGTTCAGGATTACTCCTCGTGTATCTCCTTCTCGAAGCCACCTTTGATCATATGAATTTTGAATGGAGTCACCAAGGTAGATGCAACCTCGAACAACTTTCTGAGCTCTTGCTACCTTCAGAAGTCCAACTTCAAAATTTCGGGAAAATATAATCTTCAGTCTCCTGGCAGACACACCAAAATGTTATCACAAAATTGCACTTGATTGGCTGCTAATCAGAAAACTTCATGTAACTGTTTCAGACCAACTTGTAACTGAAACTTAGCCTCTTCAATCTGAGAGGGCTCTCTTAAACGGTTTAATGATATTTGATAATGATGAAACTAGATGGCTAACTCTACTTGGAGAATAACTTGATTGTGATGTGTGTAGGTTGAAAGAGTACAAGTCTGCAAACATTGGGCTTATGGAGTCAAAAAATATGTAGTTCAGTGGTAAGTTTTCTTGACATGGAAGCTGAGGCAGGTAAGAGTTTTTAGCAAAGGTAAATCACACATGAAACATGAAATGACACGGCCATTTCATCAATAAAGGAAGTCAGAGCATACACTTATGAATTCTGAGTATTAAATATGAAATCCACTGCAAATGGTACACATAAAAATATATATGTACTAAAAACTCCATGAGAATCTCAGGTTGGTCAAGAAAAATTCCTCTGTATTACTAAAAACAGTCAAATTACGCAAAGCTGCAGTATTGCAAAAAATCTCCAACCCTTTACAATTTCGAATATCTGCCCTTTAATAGACCTTATTAAATGAGAGATGATATTCCTCTTGGCTAGATTCATCGAAATTTTCCTAATGACACCTTGCATAACAGGAAAACATGTGATTTTAATGAGAAATGACAACTACACTATAGAACAGTCCTTTTCCTAATAGGACCCAAACTTCTACTTATTACATCAACTATCTTATCTATTAAAATAGTTATACATTTCACAACTAATTATTCACATGTTCAAATGAGCTATTACAGAACTCATCACTACTTGACATCTTAATTACCCTCCTCAAAATCTGGAAACAAACCCTACTTTTCAGGAAAATAGGTCCTTATCTTCAACGAATGATTAAGTTGATGGATTGTCTTCATTTCATGGTATTCAAGTCATGGCTGATTGTTGGAAAAGTCCCTTGACCCTTTGAAAGTGTCCACATGTTCAAAAATTCGTATAAACCTGCTCAGAAACCTTCAAAACAGCTTGCTACGAAAGTATGGAAGTTTCGTAGCATACTTTCGCAGCGTACAAAAAAATGACCTTTGCAATCAAATTTTCTACTTCTTTCCTTTTGCATTGTATTCATCATGCCCTGACACATCCTCCATATCATTTCCTCTCCTTGGAAACTACCCAAAGTGGTTTTAAAATAAAAAATAAAGCTATAGGTGGTTTCGTAGCGTTTTCCTAACTTCAATCCTAGGAAATGCTGCGAAACTGTGGAAAACTATGTAAATTCTAGATTTTTTCTTTGTTTCAAAAAATATCTTCTAGCTGTAAAAATTTGATTTTCAACATACCATTGACCTTTCAAAATATAAACCAACTCAAACTAAGAGTCTTGAGGTGTTTCTTCTTCATTGACGATGAGTTGAGCTATTGGCTCCTCAACTACTGTCATTTTTAGACCCTTCTTCTCCAACTCCTCATGGATCAATTCTAACTTCTCTTGGAGGTCTTCAACTTGGCTATTCAGTTTTCTGTTGCTAGATTTCAAGTTTAGATTCATCCTTCTGACATGCTTCACCTCTTTCCTCAATGGCATAGTCCACTTGATTAATTTTTGTGTGTTATCTAAGGTCTTTGATACACTGTCAACCTGCTCTTCCAAAATCTCTTTCATCTTCTCAAACTGCACCTTTTGGACATTATGATTCCTTGCCTCCTTCATAACTGCTATTTCATGATTATCTAACCTCAACTATTCCTCAAGGACTTGCAACTCTATTTTTTCAATGTCATTCTCCTTTCCTTTCTTTGGCTTGCTGACTGGATATTTTTCTGTACGTGATGAAAGGTCAATAATATTTTGTGGTGGTTGGACAATGTCAATGGCTGGATGAAATTATTTATTTCTTTCCAACAATTTTCTAGCATGTATTTCCATGGGCTTCCTAGCCTAAAACATAAAACCTGCATCTTCACCTTCAAATTATAACTTCTTTGCTGATTTAACTTTCTTGAGTTTCTGTCCACCTTCATCTATATCCTCAACCTAGACTATAGGAGTCTCTTCAATATCAATGGCATGTAGAATGTCTTCTAAATTTCCTTTAGCCACTGTTTGGCTCCTTGTAATCCTTTTGCTACCTTTTTTACTCACAGTTATCTCTTTTTTTGCAGGTGGAACAATCGATGTATCAAATCTCTGCAACTGCTTTGTTTCCATCATTACTGGTTCATTTTTCTCTGCCCCTACTGGTTCACTTTGTTCTGCCACTAAAGGTGATGGAATACCTCTAGGTTTGGGAGTTATTTTAGGGGTAATGGTATCCATTTCAAAACCACTAACAAATAGAAAAGAAGACCAATCTCTTCCTAGTCTTTGTAACTCATCTAAAATCATCAATTTTATTAAGCCATGGTGAAAAAGTGAGGTTTCACTTCCCTCAAATTTAGCTTGAACTTCATCTGCCATTTTTTCTAAGCTTCTGTGTAAATATAAAGGTAGATCAAGAGATATCTTACCAACAAAGTGTAGGAGAAGCTTGAAGTGGTAAGAATAGACTTTATGATATCTCCCTTCACAAGTGAAATATTTCTGGATGATAAGCAGTAGCTTTGAGAAATTATCCTTCATGTAACTCCTTGGAATGGCATTGGTAAGGTCAACTCCACTATTTTCTGGCTTGATAAACTCTTTACATTTCTCCATGTTGAATTTGAACCCTTTGAACCATTTTTCTTGTCCTCTTGGAATCCCTGTTGCTGTTGCAATGATCTCTGGTGTTATAGTGAGATTCAACATTCCCACTTTTGTAGTTGTTCCATTGAAGTTTAAAGAAAATTATTTAGAAGCTTGTACATGGCATCCTTGTAATATTTTACAAAACTGTAAACATCCTATTCTTCTGAAAACTTCTATAGATGTTGGGTCTTCATTTATCAGGTTCATATCTAAGACAATGGCCACCTTTATTTGTCTTCCTTTTTGCAGCCATGGTTCTTTAATGTATTCTCTGCCTCACTTGATAATGTCTTCTCTGAAAACCTTTGAAAATACCTACCACAACTTGGGCTCAATGAAATAGCTCTCGAGAGCTCAATAACACACAAAGAGGGAATGAAGAATGACAAATGACTTAATTTGGAATGATTTTGAAGTTCAATGACAACTCATGGCATAATGATGACTCCTACATGGTTAAAATGGTGATGATGACCTCAACCCTGACCATGTACCTTGATCTTTGCCCTAAAATGACTCGAATGACATCTAACTTATCCTTTTCAAATCATTTTCTCACACCTAACAACCAATTTGACATGACAGATAGGAAACCTTACTTTCATAGAGTACCTAGTGTATTTCTGGGAATTTTCGCTACGAAAGTATTAGGAGTTTCGTAGCGAAACGTGCATTTTCTCTGTGTATTTCACTACAAAAATGTGGTTTCTTGGCTAAAATGACTCTTTCGGTGCTATAACCTTGGAAAAAGGAAAATGTCAGAAAATCATGATTTATGTGACATGAGAGAATTTGAATGAGGGTGGGTTTAAACCTTAAGATAGGCTAAATAAGAAAAATTAAAAATTTTCCTTGACCAAGTTATGAAAAATGAATCCTATAACCCTACCTTTGACACATGAACCTCTAGGACTTTGTCAAATGGTGCTTCATTTTTTCTGAGTGATAACAACATGCAAAAGACTTATATGAGGGACGAGGTCGGGGTTAGACCCCATGACCTCCCCCTCTCCACCAGACGCTTTTACGATTGGGCCATGGGCCAGATCCTTGAATAAAATTGCATTGAACTGATATTTTAATGTTGTTGTTTCTCCAGTGGTGGGAATTAAGGGGTCTAGCCCACGGGCCAACCCTCCTCCATGTGACAACATCCAAGAAACCAAGAGCCAACACCTCCACTAATGCGGATTTTAAGCGCATTCTTATCCACCTAATGATGGGATTAACACTAATTAATCGTGTTCCTTAATTAGCAGCGGAATTAGTGGAATTTCTATTTTCAGAGATTGCACCAAATTTGTCGGAGTTAACTCCAGTTTTCCAGATTTGGAGGAGAAATTGGGGGAAAGTTTGTTTTTTCCATAACTGAGTCAATTTTCGATCAAATTGAGCTCAGAAAGAGTCATTCTTGGCTAAATTGCATGCTATGAACACATCGGAATAGGTTTCAGAGGCATATGAGCTCATATACAAAGTTTTTTGTTGCCTTGAATATTTTTGAAGCCTAGGGCCACTAGGAGGGGAGGCTATGCCTAGAGCATTTGGTAACCAAATTGAGTAAATAAATAGTCATGTATGATATATTTTGATATTTTGAACTCATTATAATAGGTTGCTAGAGCACTTGATGCATGTAAACATCAATTTGAGCACAATTGAGCTAATACAGAGGCCCAAGCTATGAAGCTGGACCAAGGAGATGTAGCCCAAGAGGGGTGAACTCCTTCATCAAAACTATGTTTTAATGGATCAATTGTTATGGTTTGATGTTATTTATGTTTCTTCTATTTGGCCATTTAAATTCATTCTTTATGCTTTCCAATAAACTCATAAAATTCAGTTTCAATTACCTCTTTGACACACATAAGCAACAAGGGAATCTGTACATTAAGCATAAGATTAGTAAATAAGTTTTATATCTGAAAATGAAATTAGCACAACAAAACTAACATTCAAATTCAGATCAAGGGTTAGCGGGGTTGGAACCCCCGACCTCCTCGCTACCATACAAATCCTTTCACTGTTAGCCCAAACAATTGGAGTTGTAATATCTGCCCAATGAATAAAATTTAAACCCTTCCATTTCATATGCACATGGGGTAGCGGCGGAATAGAGGCAGTGGAGCAGATTGGAGAGAGAAGAACCACACATGGTGGAACAATGCCCTAGGCAGAACCTTGTGCATGCAAAGAGAGTGTGGAAACCTGAACTTGGAGAATATTCCCCAAGAGGTAATTTTTCACTTTGTGAGAATGTTATCAAGTTTATAGTCATTTTTAATGAAATTTCACAGGGAGTGCAATGGTGAAGTCAGATTTGCCTTCTGAGCAGAAAAATTGCAGGTGCCCCGCAGTGAGGAATCGTTGAAGAATATTGAGGAATCTAAAAGATTCCCTTGGAGGCTGAATTTTTCCCGTGTCAGAATGTAGCCAAATTTATACTCAAAAGTCTCAGAATGCCGTAAGGATTGTGATGGCGACATCATATTTTCCATTTGAGTAGTGGATCTATAGTCAGCCAGTAGAGAGGAATATTTGTGAAATCTTGGGTAATCTAAAAGATTTCTGAAGGCATAGATTTTGACGGTGTTAGAATTGGGCAAGTTGGAAATCAATTTTCCACTCCTCGTTGCCAGGAATTTAGTGTTGCAGTTAGTTTCAACAGTTGAGCCTTTCATTTTTCGACCATCTTCAGAAGTGGAGGTACATGAAGCAATCATGTTGTGTTTTCTTTTTTATTGTTGAGTGATGTATTATTCATGAGATCCATGTTTGATACTATGGTGAGGGATGATTGTCATCACATTATTGTGAGGTTGTGATGCTTGTTGCCACATTATTGGGAGATTGTATTAGCTTCTCATGATAAAGGAAAGCTCGTCTTGAGTGAGAGTTCCTGTAGGAATAACGTCTTATGGAGAGACAAGCCATTCATGGAGCGGCCTCCACTATCTTGACACTGGGCCCAGAGACGTAGCCCATACTGGGTGAACCCTGTTATCAAATGTGTCGTGTTATTGATTTTTTGACCGCCATTATGTTTCCTCTTGTTTAAGAATGCATATGTGGTTCTTTTATGATATTTTTTATTCAATTCTATTAATATCAAAGAAGTAAAAGATCTTGGATAATTCTGGTAGCTGAAAGGACCCAGATCAAGTTTGGTATCAGAGTGGTCTTCTCGCTGATGTGAATTGCGAGTGTGAGCGACTGAGCATGCAACAATGGAGGATGAAAAATAAATTTACAAGGCCTTCCTTAGGATGTCCAAAATGGTGGACATAATGTATGAAGCTTATGAGAAGAGAATAGAGTAACAGGAGAAAGAAGGTGCAGAGAACGATGCTCCATCCACATCTTCCGGTGAACATTCATTGCCTTCATCATCTTCTCATCATTCGAATGAGGATATTAACCCGAGCCTTCAAGTAGAGAACACTAAATTGAAGAGACTTCTAATAGAAGAGAAATAGGATAAGCAGAGATTGTAGCTTCAATTACAAGCCGCGGAAGAGGCCTTGGAAGAATTGAATAACAATGACGAGAGCCTTCAAGCAGAGGATGTTGAATTAAGGATAATTCTACAAGAAGAGAAAGAGGAGAAGAAGAGACTGTAGCTTCAAATATGCACCACGAAATATTCCTTGGAGGAGTTGAAACACAATGAAGGCTTAGAGAAGCCCTCATCACTTGTTTCTGAATCTACAGTTGAGGTAAACAATGTTGATCTTTATTCAGTTTCATCTTCACATGATGTTATTTCTGTTGGAAATGTGGAGGTAACCATTACAGGAACATGCATGAGACTCCTTACCAAGATGGGGTACAAAGTAGGATGACTTGGTGTTAATGGCCAAGGCGTGACTCAGCCATTGGAGGTTGTACAAAGACCTTGATTCACAGGTGTTGGATACACTTAAGGAGAGTGATCAAAGGTGTCATAAGCTTCTGAGACATTGTTGAAACCACTGATGAAAGAGAATGATGGGAGCACATCACCATAATCCCATGGTAGTGCACATTTTAGAGGAAGAGTCGAGGAAAGATCTCATCACCATAATTGCACGAGAGGCAGCTAGGAAAGGTATAACAAGTCTCAGTATTCTAAATTTCATTTCGATTAAAAACATGCTGCTAATAATGAACATAAATAATGGCATAAAAAACTATGTAGTTTTTGTGGTTTACCTAGCCATGTAATTGTTGAATGTTGGCAGAGAATGGAAGCACGGAAGAGAATGAGGCATGAAAGACCTTCTCCACAACAGAGAAAGAAGGAGGTAAAGAAGGTCTGGAGGTAGAAGACTTATTACATAGGTTTTCATCAAAGAGACAAGTGTTGGAGGCTCCATCCAGATCAACATCTTAAGGACAAAGCGCCCATGCATGAACAATTTGAAAAAGTTGTTTGACAAGCGAATCCAGCACAGGAAGGTGACCCATTCACTTTGATAAGTGAGAGATGGATTTTATAGATGTGTTATATTTTCATGGCCTTATTTTTGTAAATCATGCGTTGCAACATAATTTTAAAAGTGATGATGTGTTTTCCATCACATGTTAAGCAACAATGATGTTTTGGCCTTGAATCGATAGCTGGGGTATTGATTTCCATTTTGATGTAAACTTGAATAAGAGTATGTTATAAACTCGTGGCAAGTATGGGATGCTTGGGTCATTATTGGTCATGTAATTGAGCATGTAATTTGAAAAATATTGTACAATAGGTTTGCAGAGGATGCATATGTTGTTTCATCACTTATGTCTCGAAAGAACAAAGGTGAAGGAGTAGGAAGGGTGACCTGTCAAGACACTTGTGGTGTAGACAATGTACACAATAGTTGCAGATTACGTTCATGCTTTTGGAGGACGAAAAGTTCATAAGTGGGGAGGAATGATCTAGGTGGATTTAGACACACTCAGAGGTCAAAGGGGGCTTACAATAGCTCAAAATTTAAAGTGGTCAGATTTCTCTAGAACTAGGACCAAATTGAAGTGTTCGTCGCCTTGATTCCAATGGTACGAACAACACTCCAATCCGAGTTCGGATGAAGGAGATAGAGATGGTAAAATTTTTGGTCAAAGTGGGCATGTGGGCCAGGATTAATGGTCCTACAAATTGACCGAGTCCAGTGCATGGAACTTGGCTCCCGAAAGTGGGTGAAATTGTTGCCTACTTAAAACACCCAATGACCCTTATTTTCGGGTGAATTAAAAACGACCTATTATTTATTTAAAAACAAAAATAATTGAAAATTAGGGAGCGGACCATAACCTCCACCACCCCACTGGCCAACAAAAATACAATGCATTTAAAAAAAATTTAATTGAACCCAAAATCGGTCGGCAGGTCACCCCTCCCACCAAACCCTTGCAACTATATAACTATATATAAAAAGAGTGTTGGGTGGGTTGCCTACCGACGGACCCAACCCACACCCTCATTTCGGTGCCACATCCTGAGAAATTAATGGAGGTGGTGGGGCTTGAACCCATCTGGCCAGTGCGGTTGGCCCACCACCCGGGCACCTCCACTATTGCCCATACCATAACCAATACACGTTACTGCACAAATTTATATTTAATACAAAAAAAAATCATACCAAACTGCCAACAAGTTTTAAAACGTTACAATCACTGGTTAACGGAATGTGCCATTTTAAAACTTAAAAATTGTTTGTTAATATATGCGCCAAGGTGGGGGGTCGGTGGGGTTGGAACCCCCGATCTCCCCGTTACCATACAAAGCCTCTCACCGTTAGCCCAAACGGTCGAAGTTGTAATCTTTGCCCAATGAATAAGATTTAAACCCTTCCATTTCATATGCATGGTGGGTAGAAACAGAACATAGGCAACATAGCAGATTGGAGAGAGCATATTGGAGAGAGTGGAACCGCGCCTAGTGGAACCACACCCTAGGTGGAACATTGCCCAGGCAAAGAGGGTGGGGAACCCTGAACTTGGATAATATTCCCTTGGAGGTAATTTTTTCATTTGTGAGAATGCTATCAAGTTATAGTCATTTTTCATGAAATTTCACAAGGAGCATGATGGTGAAGTCATATTCACCATATAAGCAATAGAATTGCAAGTGCCCCGCAGTGAGAAATATTTGAAGAATATTGAGGAATCTAAAAGATTCACTTGGAGGTTGATTTTTTCCCGTGTCAGAATGCAGGCAACTTTATACTCAAAATTCTCAAAATTCTGCAAGGATTGTGATGGCGAGATTAGATTTTCCATCTAAGTAGTGGATCTCCAGTGAACTAGTGGAGAAGAATATTTGTGGAATCATAGGGAATCTAAAAGATTCATGACGGCCCAGATTTTGACGGTGTTAGAATTGGATGAGTTGGCAGTCGATTTTACACTACTCGTCACCAGGAATTTAGTGGTGTAGTTGGTTTCAACTGTTGAGCCTTTCATTTTTCAGCCATCTTCGGAAGTGGAGGTACATGATGCAGTCATGTTTTGTTTTCTTTTGTTATTGCTGAGATGATGTATTATTCATGAGATCCATGTTTGATAATATGTTGAGGGGTGATTGTCATCACATTATTGTGAGGTTGTGATGCTTTTTGCCACATTATTGGGAGATTGTATTAGCTTGTTATGCTAAAGGGAAGCCCTTCTTGAGTGAGAGTTCCTGTAGGGAGAACGTCTCATGGAGAGGCAAGCCACTCTGGTTGAGGGTTTATGTCCTTGTTATGAAAAAGAGTATTCCATGTGCTTCATCATCATTTATAGCATTATATGAAGTGGAATCCTCTATCTTGACACCAGGCCTGGAGACGTAGGCCACACCGGGTGAACTCCGTTATCAAATGTGTCATGGTATTGATATGTTGATCGCCATTATATTTCCTATTGTTTAAGAATTCACATGTGGTTCTTTTATGCTCTTTTAAATGCAATTCTATTAACATCACACAAGTAAAATATCTTGGATAATTCTAGTAGCTGAATGAACCCGGATCAGACCCTATCAAGAAGGTTAAAAATTTTGGCTTGTTGTCATCAATGTCTTTGTTTTTATTATCGCTGCTAATTTTCAGTACATTGGTAGTAGTGGAAGTAATGAAGACAAAAAGACGTGGGAAAAAATGGATAAAAATATGTTTTCAGTTTCCATACTTATCATGCAGTTTATTTTGATGAGACATGTGCACATGATAGGGTGGACAGACACAGTACAAGTAGGGAGGCGGATCCCATACCTCATGTCTGATTAACAACCTTTTAGAGGACCAAAAGTTCTTAGTGGGGAGTAATGATCCTAGGGGATCTAGAAATGGCTAAAAATTCAAAGTCTCTGTATTCGAGTGAGAGTAGCACCATTGTGTAGATATAAAAAAATTGAATCTAATGAAATTGAATAGGCAAAAAAGGAGACTCTATGGAAAATATATCATAGCCTGAAGTTTTAGAAAAATGGATAACATCATTGATAGAGCTATCATGTGGCATAATGAGAAGGTGCCACATGATGCTATATGAAGCAGACATGGCATGCTCTGAGAATAACACATGGTAGTACAAAATGAAAACATGGCATCATGGGCAGGTGACATGTGGTAGGGTCATGACATCGAAGAGCTTACGTGGGAACTGAGTGGAAACTAACATGGATTGGCTGAATAGGAAAATGGATAGCTGACAAAGCGACAAGTGGCCCAATGAATGGGTGCCACCTGTCCCTAAGACAGGGTGACATGCCACCTTTTTTGAGAAGTAAAAGTTTTGGTGCACTAAATTGGCACTAATGAGGTTTGAACATGAGACCATGAAGAGACCTTCGAGCCACAATACAAACAACTTACCACTAGACCACAACACTTAGTTGTTTATGGCAAAAAAATACATTATATTTATGGTGATATGTTTCATATGGTGGAAAGGGGCTGGTAGAGCCCACCATGTATGGAAACTCATTGAAACTTGGATAGTTAAAACTCCTCTAAAGATAGTATGTGCACCATATGAACTGAAATGGGTTGCCAATGTTGGAGTGTATTTGTTGGACCGAACCAAGGTTTGGTATATGGTCTAAAACTATATATTATTATTTTTATTTAATCATCGATGCAAATTTTCTCAAATGGATCATAGGTTTTGTTATCACCCAAAAAAAATGAAGCATCATTTGACAAGGTTGAATAAGTTCATGTGTAAATGGTAGGGTCATAGAATTCATTTTTCATTACTTGGTTAAGGGAAATTTCAAATTTTTCTTGTTTAAGCTTACCCTAAGGTCTAAACCCAACCATATTCAAACTCCTTCAAGTCACATCATTCATCATTCTCCGATTCATTTCATTTTCCAAAGTTTTTTGTACCGAAAGTACCAAATTAGCCAAGGAACCACAGTTTCGTAGCACATTACACTGTAAAAAGTCACTTTTTGCTACGAAACTGGCTAACAGTTTTGTAGCGAATATGAAGTAAAACTCTATTTTCTAACTTTTATAAGTCAACTTCAAAGGCAGTTTCTGAGCAATGAAAAACGAATTTTGGAAATATGAAAGAGGTTTTTCTTCATAACAGCCCCAGCTACAAAAACCTTTCTCAAGTTTCTCACAAGTGTTATTAGTTGGGAGATACAAGGATTTCATTGAAGCCCTATTTTCAGAAACAAAGTTTTCCTATTTTACACATGCTTTTCAAATGCAGTTTCTGGACAGCAGGAGATGTGTTTCCAAAAACAAAGAGAGGTTTTTATTCATGACACACTAATCCACAAAAAACTTCTTAATTTTTTCAAAATACATCATGGATTAGAAGATATAGGCTCTGTTCCAAGGCCTATTGTTCAGAAGAAAAAAAAACAGGAAAAATCAGTAAGGATGTCTTATATATGAAAGGTGAGATTGACACCTAAAAAATCTTGGTTTAAGTTGGTTTATGGTTTATTAAGGCTAATGATATGTTAGATACAAGTTTTTTCCACTTTCAGGTTTCAATTTTCAAATTTATGCAAAAAATCTGCATCTACAGCAGTTTCGTACCGCCTCCAGGCTTAAAAAGCAGAAAAGCGCTACAAAACTGTTGTAGCTGCGTTTTTGTCTTCCTGATCAGTTTTAAAGGGTGTTAAGGGCTGAAAATGATATGAGACATGTGTTGAAGGATGATAAAGCTGATGCAAGAGGAATGAGTAAGAAGTTTTGAGGATAAAGGCTTGTTTTAAGGCACTACGAAACTGCCTTACTTTGGTAGCACACTGTGTTTCAGTCTTTTTAGCAGGTTTTGGATAGCTGGAGGCTATGAAAGAGTTAAATACCATGTCAAGAAATTATTAAACACTCAAGGACCACGAATTCAGGACCATATGACAGCCAAAATATTCAAAGATGAAGAAGACCATTTACCTAAAAAATAGGGTTTTGTTTCCTAGTTTTGAGGAGGTCAGTTAAGTGGTCACAAAGTGGTGAATATCATCATCTAAATTCGACCATGTGAAAACATACTAGTCAAATATGTAATTTGTTTAAGTAGATAAGGTTGTTAAAGATAATAATGAAGAATTTGAGTCCTAGTTGAAATACGACTGTCAAGTAGGATAGGTGTCTGTTTGTCATAAATTTGATGTTTTATGGTTATGCAAGGTGTCAGTAGGAAAAAATTCGATGTATCTAGCCTAGAGGCAGATAATATGAGGATGTAACATGTCTATTAAAGGCCATTGGGTAGAATTAGCAAAGGGTTGGAGATTTTTGGCAAAATTGCAGCTTATTGTAAATTGACTGTTTTAGCAATACAAAGATTTGTTACTTGACCAACTTTTGAAGGAGTTTTTGGTGCTTGATTATTCTATATGTACCTTTTATGCATCTCTCTTACAGTGGTTTCATTTATATTACTCAGAATTCATCCATGAGATGCTCTGACTTCCTCTATGAGTGAATTGACTGTGTATTTTCAGGTTTCATGTGTCTATATCCTACTACTAAAAACTCTGACCTGCCTCAACTTCCATGTCAAGTGAACTCACTGAATCACTTAAAGTGTTGATTCCATAAGCCCAATGTCTACATGCTGATATTATTTTCAATCTATAGGTTGGAAAATGTTATCTCAGCAAACTATTTTATTGCAAGGCTTTTTGGAGTTTCTGATATATACAGTAACAATACCACTTTCCTTCACCTGAGATTCTTATGATATTTCAATGAGTTTATGTCCTATCTTTTGAAATGTTTTTCTTCAAAAATATTAATGCTTATTACTCAGAATTCATGATTGTTCATGCTCTGACTTCCTTTAAGTATTAAGTTATGGTCAAATGAGTTTTAGGTCCTATCTTTGAAAGGTTTTCTTCAATATCTTTATGCTTATTACTCAGAATTCATGACTGCTCATGCTCTGACTTCCTTTAAGTATTGAGCTATGGTGAACCTCTTTTAATATTTTCCTTTCAATATCTTGATGTCTCATTACTCAGAATTCATGTATCACATGCTCTGACTTCTTTTGAACCTCAAGTTATTGGGATTTTCCTGAATGTGTTACTCTTTCATTGAAGTATATACAAGCCTCAGCTTCCACAAGGAAATGCTTTGTTATTGAGAGCCCTATCACTGAATCCATAGCCCAATGGTAGTATTAGCCTTTATCTTTTCAACCTGCAAACATTCAAAACCAATACATAAATCATAGAGTTAGCCATCTATCTTTATCATTATCTAAATCATAAAAACCCCTTGAGATAGCATTCTCAGACTGAAGAGGCTAAGCTTCAGTCAAAAGCTGGTTTGAAACAGTTACACTGAAGTTGTCTGATCAACAGCCAGTCAGGTACGATTTTGGTGATAACAGGTTTAACAACCATATGGCTGGCCTTAGCATATTTTTTCTATGGTGTATGCATGTAATTTGACCGTTGGTCGATTCTTATTGTTATTCAGTTGGGAAATGGAGTCACCTTGTGGGTTTGACCACGAGTGGACCAACCACTAGATGTTTTATATTGTAAAAGTGTACTAGCATGCCAATAGTTTAGTATTCATAATTTTACAGAGAAAAAAAAAATTATACAGATGCAAGAGCCTGGAAAACAACGATTTGACTAAACTTTAGATGCCATTTGGCACAGGGGCTTCACCCAATGAACCTTTGACATATCACATGTGTTCATGGCATACTAAATAATACCCTTAATTTGACTACATATTAGAGAATACCTCTAAAAATCATATTATTTAACCCCCTATCAATACGAACCCAATACACCTTCCTAATTTAAAAAATCCCTCGTCACTAGATATTGTAGGTATCCATTTTTTCATTAACATATTTTTTACCCTTTTATATTTTTTCATTAATTTTGAGCTCCATTCTTTATGCATGTTAATATAAAACCCTTTAACCCTTATCAATTTTTTTTAAAGTTGAGTAGTACTTGTTTTTTCTATTCATTTTCAAAAGGGAAGATTACATGATAGATCATCTTCTGAGGCCTCAACCTGCCTTGTTGGGAAACCAAATCTGTTGGCCATTGGAAAGCATTTTAAGCCATCCAAAAAAAAACAAAAAAATTATTCTAGCATACTCAGCTTTTACAGCCGAAATGTTGGTGACTTTGACATAGTTTGACAAACTTCACACAAGTCTACTACTTACATAGTTATGCAACAAAAACATAAACATAGATAGACATAAACATAAAAGAAAATAGGATTGCATTTTTCTTAGCTCTCTAAGGAGTCAATCGGTGCCAGGTCTTTAGCATTGGACCCGAGCATCTCCGTTTGCTGCGGATTCTTCAAAAATTTCTCAATTCTGTTCAATTGGACTTTGCGCTGGAATTGAAATTGCAATAACTGAAAATCCTTCTAAATTTCCTGCATTGCAAGATCAAGTTGCATGAAATTAGTGGTGCACATAATGGCCTTTGCCACCAGGTGCTTCATTCACTAGTATAAATGCAGATTTTTCTGATTTTGGGCAATTTTTCGTATTGTCAGGATCGGGCACTATCATTTCTTCTTTAAGATTTATTCCCTCCTTGTCAGCTTGACTGGTAAGTGCTTCTTCACATTTGGTAATAATCTTCCTTACTGGAGGCAGTATTTCCTTAATGTATGTGAGGGTTGCATCAACAATGTGGTTGGCCTAAAGCTTATGCCCCATCTGACTGGGAGCTCGTGAGGATGCCTCGACCTTCTCCTTTTGTTGTCCTCATTTCCATGTCTGCCGATGGTTCTCCCCTCCCACTTCCTCCTTCACAGCTTTTTCCTGAGCCATTGGATATTTCCCAATTGTAATTGGAACCTGTTCTCTTCTAAAGGCCTGCGGATTTTCACTAGAGGTCGTGATATGGCTTCCAGAGGCTCTCACACAGACATAAAAATAATTTAAAGAACACAACATTGAAAATTCAGTGCAGAGACTATTTAGAAGACAAACCCGAGTCACCTCATATATTCCCCAATGAAACCAAACTCCCCGACCCCCCAGACCAGGTGGAAGTCTTCCAGGTTGATCCTGACCGACCTAGTTACACAGATATCCTCCTTAATGCGACTCTGGTATCTCCTCCTCAGCACAAGACCTAGGTTTGATCGATGGATGTTCGATCGAGGCATAATCTCCTCCCCTATCGGTGCCATGCATACAACAGACACAAATGCTCCCCCTGGAATCACTATATCCTGTCAAATTTAGAAATTCAACTCTCCTCCTCGGATTACTTTTAGTCAGCCTAGGCTTGTCCTGATTGGCCCAGCCCCCTAAATGCCTACCTGAATCCCCATCCCCCATCTTACACAACATAATCCCGAATAAGAGAGAAATCAATTGACATCGACCCAAACATTCCCCTCTAATCCCCTCAGACTCCCTACCATGCAACGAGACGCTACTATAGACACCAGACACCCTATTAACAACAGTCATCACACAACCCTTAAATTGACCCATTTGCATGGGAATTAGAGAAGTAAAGAGATTCACATACCCTTGAGCCTGGAAGCACTGTTTCAGGTTGCTGAAGACGGTTACTATCCTTCCAGCCGCTGACGCAAACTACCCTCCTCAAGATGCTTGCAAGGAGCCAGACTAAGAAAATGTAATCCCTGTGGTTTATCTCGCCTGGTTTATCCTTTTCCTATGCCTGATGTTTTCCTTGGAAGGAGCACCTCCCCTCTCGCACACGATCTCCCTCACCGGCTGTACCATGCCACTTTCCCTTGTCCAGGCTGGTTTGTTTGTCAGACAACCTTGCCTTAACTACCTTAATCATTTCGCATAAGGAATTGAGCCTGCCCCGCACCCCGATCGGGGGTCTTTACCCCCTATTATATGCACAATATATTATTCCATTTTTTCACCAATATATATCCCCTAATATGAACGAACGTGGTATGTTATTGCTCCCTCAATGAATCTCCCATGCCATTTGGAGGAACTATATTAGGCCTTTTTCAGTACTGTCTTTTGCAACAGGTTCTTGGATCCGAAAAAAGTCTATTGCAGCCAACAAGAGGAATTTTTTATGTACTTGATGTAATTTTGAAGGCTATTGTATTCAAATTCTATTTGTAGACCCTGAGTTTGAGCCTAGTTTTTGGCGGCGATAAGGGGGGAAAATGGTTTGTGAAGACCAGTACCTCAGTTGCATTTTTGGGCTTCCTATAGTAGATTGAAGACTTGTTTATGTGAAAAATATTTTATTTCTTAGCATCTAATCAATAAAGTGGCCTCCCCACGTTAAGAAATGGGCCAGAAGACATAATCCAAGTAGTGGAAAAGTTCTGTTAACAATCAGGTTGCCCACCTTTTGTTTATGTGTTCTCTCTTCTCATTTCTTCAATTTTCCCTACGTTCTTCATGGTTATATGGTTATGTTCTTAATTGGTGATTGATTCATGCAAACACACTCAAACACATTTTAAAGAAACCAAAGCCATTTTTCCTTGTTTTCTGAATCATGGGTGAAGTGTCCACCCAAAACTTTGGACAGTTCAAATCCACTACACAATTATCTTTTAGAAATATTCAACTATATGAATAACTGTGGAAATCTCTGATTACTTACATCATTAAATTTTGTTAGTGCCATCCCATTTGTTATGTTTCTCTCCATCTCAGTAGCATATTCCATATTTCCAGTCAAGTTGTTGGATAGTATGACTTCATTTGACAACCATCCTTTTCTGTCTCTAAGAATGGATATGCATGCCTTGGGAAATGAGTTATATTGACTTAGTCTCTTTATACATGTGTATTAATGCTTTCTTGTTTGGTGAAATCTTCCTAGGCTCACTAATAATGTTCTCGTAATTTGTATAATATATTTTGTTCATCATATACCCATCTAAACTCATATTTTCCACACTTATCATAAGATGCATATGTTGGTATAAAGTTAGCATTCCATTTCCCATTTGTAAACACTTTTCCCTTAAATGAACTCTTTAAGAAACAAAATGTGAGTTCACATATGTGCCATTTGTGTTGGCATAACACGTTCATGCACGAACCGCCATTTGTAAACACTTTTCCCTTAAATGAACTCTTTAAGAAACAAAATGTGAGTTCACATATGTGCCATTTGTGTTAGCATAACACGTACATGCGCGAACCGTATGAAAGAAATATATATATATATATATATATATATATATATATATATATATATATATATATATATATATATATATATATATATATATATATATATACACACATTAGTATCCTTCAAGAAACTAGTGTATCCCCTCATTTTGCACTAAACTCAATTAAATGTGTGCATTATTGTGTATTTTGGGGTGGGTTTTATTAGTTATACCAAGAGTTCACCTCCTATAGCCCATCCCCAACAACCCAAATTATTTTTCAAGAGTATTTAATGATGTCATGGGTGGAGGAAAGGGGAAAACATTAACATGTACCCTTATGTTGCCATTTTCTCTTTTTATAATTTTTCCTGCAATACTCTTGAGCTTTTAAGCTATCCCCTCAATAAACCCTTCAATTTCTTATCTTCCTATAGTTATTAAGGCTTTGGAAAGATAATCCTTCTCTTTCTCTCATTTTTTCTGGAGGAAGAAAAATTTATGGCAAAGACCTTCAGTGGCCTAGGGTAGTGACACCTGGAGGATTGTTTTAAGTAACATGTTTTAGCAAGAACCGATTGTGTTTGAAGCGTTGTATTACTATCAATTATTATAATAAGAAACTCATTCCTCCTTGACGTAATTTGTTGCTTTCATAATATAGTTTATTATCACAAGTTGTCTTACTGAATTATTTCATTCAATGCATCTAAATTATCTTTAAATACACTATTGTCACATGTTTATTTTCCCCATGAGTGTAGGTCCTTCAAGAAAAGTTCAGAGAAAAAGGATTTGGCAAGAAAATCTTCAAGAAAATATTTGTAATGATTGTAGCCCCAACATTAGGATTTTTTAATGGAAACAACAAAAATCAGTGAAATTTTTTCAAAATAAAAAGCCATCTCCCTAAATGTTTCCACCTTCTTGGGATTAAAATCTTGCAAAGAGTCTTTGCGACTAGCATAAACATTGTTTTCACCATCAAACAATGAAACTACAATCCATGCCACTATCTTTCAATAAAGTAGAATACTTTTCCTAGAATAAACCCCCTCAATAAATAGAGAAGGAAAACCAATTCAACAATTTGATGTCTATAAAATGAATATCTTGCAAAGAGTCTTTGCGACCAACATAAACATTGTTTTCACCATCAAACAATGAAACTACAATCCATGCCACTATCTTTCAATAAAGTAGAATACTTTTCCTAGAATAAACCCCCTCAATAAATAGAGAAGGAAAACCAATTCAACAATTTGATGTCTATAAAATGAATTCATACAAAAAAACATAGATTCATAATTTGATTAATCACACAAGTTTGTAGCTCAAAAACCACCCAATCACAAGCATAACCCATATATTCTTCTTAACTTGTGAGTATTCACAACCAATGATTATTTACCTAAACAATGTAAAGCAGACAAAATTACTAAGTTTGACTCATTTATGCAATCTCTCTAAACACATTGAACACTAGCTTCATCCACATGCTAATAAGTCATACATTAAAAGTAAATATGATTTATGGATTATAAATAATCCAATTGAAATATGAGTCACACTAAATTGAAATATTGGCAAAGTCATATATGTTGTTTTTATATATTAAATAGGAAAACTATTTGGGTGGGAAGATTTAATTATATCCTCTCTTCTTTTTAATGATGTATTCAAACCAAGTATATTTCCAATTATGTACTAAATAGTCTAAATTAACTTTAGCATTACTACGATATTAATCTTTATAATGCAAATTAATATATTATATTATTATTAGTTGTATAGTTTTGTGCCTATTTTAAGTACATAATTTTGTTTTTAAAATTTACTTCAATATATTATATTGTGTGAAGGTTGCAAGTTCAAAATTCAGAGGAAGAAAAAAAAAACATATATAACAAAATTTGCTATCAATTTAATAGAATAAATAATATGATTGACTTGCAATATATACATGTATTAAATGAAATGGAATAAACAAAACAAACATACATTAATTATAAATTTAATAATATGTATAATAGAAAATAAAGCAAAGAAAATTTTCTCCATCAAAAAGTGTAGTTTATTTTCTTGAAAATAATACCATAATATAAGTTTTTTTTTCACCATTTTGTTTACTATTTTATAACTATGTAGAGTGGTACAATGAATAACATAGTTATTTAGGGAATCGATATACTCTAAAGAATGGTTGTATCCCAGGAGGTACCACCCAAGCTCTAGCTCTATTCCATGTGATCATTATAGTGATAACCCCACCAAATCCAATCCCTACTCCCAACCCTAGTGCAATCAAAGAGATTTTTTCATCCAAGCTACTCAACCATCCCTTTTTGCTGACACTATTCTTTTTTTCTTCATCTTTGCATGGATGTAACCAATTACATGTGTTGTTGCATGGTTGTAATTGATTATCTTCATTGCATGGCCTATACAAATCACAACATAGACATTTATTTTTTTTAAATGAAGTCACATCAAAAGTGTCTAATTGTGATCCTTTTGGGATTGTCCACAAAGTCTGTTCGAGGAAAGATTCAAAACAGCCAACTTAGATAAGGTAGAGAGCTCTTGAGGAATCTCTCCACTTAGATTATTTTTGGACAAGTCTAGTTGCTCCAAAGTTGATATCTCACCGAGAGATGGAGGGATTTTCCACCCCAATTGGTTTGCAGATAAATTCAGTAATCTCAAACTACTCAAATTTCCTATACTTGTAGGAATTTCACCATTAAGGTTATTGTTGGACAAGTCCAGTATTGTATTTGCTTCCAACAAATATCCAAGGGAATACTCATGTGATTTTATGACAACAATGAAATCTTCATATAGCTTATTGCTTGAGACTTGAGAAGATCCACAGATTTTGAATCCTTGGAGTCTCTCAAGATTGTATGGGATTCTTCCACTGAAGTTATTATTGGAAAGATCCAACACTTGCAACTTAGTGAGATGTGTGAACCATTAAAGAATTGCACCATAGAATTTATCATAACCAGCACTTAAAACTCTTAACCTACTAAAATATGCAAGGTAATAAGAAAGCTCACTTGTCAATCCATTATGCCTTACATCTAGCAATTGAAGTTTGATACACTTGGCCAAAGACACTGGGAGGGTCCCAGAAAAGTTATTAGAACGAGCAGAAAAAACTTCCATTGAAACTGGAAATTTTATATCCAAATCTCCACTGAGCAAGTTATCTCACACCTTCAATCTTTGCAAAAAAGTACAATTACTTAGAGAGGAGGGCATCTTTCCATTCAACTTGTTATGTGACAATACTAAGTGCTTTAGTGCAACACATTTACCAATACCATCCGGAATTGGTCCCTTGAGGCGGTTTCCAGATAAATCTAATTTCTGAAGCGAAACTAAACCACTGAGACTTTCAGGAATAGTGCCAGAAACACTGGTATTAAATATGCCCATTTCAGTGAGTGCCTTCAGCTTCCCAATGTTATTTGGAATACGCCCATGTTGGCAAACAAATACAAAATTTTCAGGGAATGAACCTTCCCTATAGCTTCTGGAATTGCCCCTGAAATATTATTGCTATCAAGATAAAGTTGTTCAAGCTTCTTCAAATTCGCAATATCATTAGCTATTCTACCAGTAAGCAAGTTTGTACCAAGATTGAGGGAGGTCAACTCACTCAAACTAAAAATTGCTTGAGGTATCCGGCCATGAAACTTATTTACGCCCAGATTTAGGTAGGTCAATTGACTCAAATTGCCAATTTCTTCAGGTATGTTACCCGTCAAATTATTGGTATCCAGGTACAGTTGTTCAAGCATGCTCAAATTGCCAATACCCTCGGCTATGGTGCCTTCTAATCCGGCACTAGGAAGGATTATTGCAACGACTCTGTGATTTATGCATATAATGGTAAACGACCAGCATATGTACCTTGAATTCTCAATCGTCCATTCCCACAGCGTTCCATATGGATCGATGAATGCCTTTCTCAACGACAAAAGTGCCTCCATGTCCCCTTTATCCAGAGAATACTCCCCCAGATTTGCGAATTGAGGAGCTGAGTTCTCCAGCGTCCTTTCCTTCACAAAAAACTCATGGGGTGGAACAGAACCACTTTCGCTTCCGCCAGGCCTGCGCTGATACAGACGATCATTGTATTCCCAATGAATATTTGAGGAGTAAAAGGGGTTCCCCGAGTTACTTACAGTATCCACGGCATTTGTGGTTTCCAAGAACATAAAGCACACAAGAATTTGAATAACAATGGGCATCGCAGCTTTCTCCATTTGCCTCTCGGCCCCAAAGTCCTTAAGGCCTTGCTCTTGCTTTTCTGTTGCTTGCTTTGCTGTGTTCACAAATACATTTAGGCTTCCCCTCCCATATGTAGTGGGCGAGTGTAAGTTGAAAGGTGTGAATACAGGGCATGAAACAAGGAAAATAGGAATCCGACAGTAGCAACTTGGTCCAGTTCACGACCTGTTTGGAAGTGGACATTTTTACTGTTTGAATATTTTAACATCCTCATCTCACAATTATGTTCATCGTATCTTATCCATCAAATGTCACTTTACTTACCCATCATGATTTCAATTATCTCATTTCTCATAATTGTCATTTCCACTATGTCATCTCATCATTCACATGCATTGAATCCTCTTCCTCGAATGTCTCTTTTCTATGGATTTCCTATACAGAAATTGCAATGGACTTTCCTATACAGAAATTGTGCAAATATATGTGGATGGGATTTGTCTCTGCTCTATCTCATAATTAACACTTTTTAGTTGTCCAATACCCGTTGATAATCTTACTTTTTCCCAAGAAAATTTTCATAAAGTTTGCGAACATATGTTGACCCTATCCTTCTAGATCAGACAGCCTTTGTTGGTGCAGGAATCTTCGTTACATGTGCTCGGAAGCGTGCACAAAGGAATTCAAGATCAAGTAGTCTATAATGCGATTTTTTGAAGGCTTTTACAATAGTTTTTTCCGGTTTAATTTCTCTAAATTCTGGCAGGAATTTATTGAAAATAGAAGTTTGATGGATAACCTTGCACAATCTAAGTGTCCTAGGGGTTTTTCAGGGTGCTGAATTCATATATACAATAAAAAAACCAATTTAAATAACAGAAATCAAGATTTTACCTCAATTTTTTTCACCGAATTTCGACACCTGAAACTCCAAAAAGTCGCACTAAAGACAACTCCATTCAAGATATTTGTCGGTAAAGCAGAGACCGTGACCATACGTAGAAGAAAATACAAACTTTTTTTTAAATAATCGTGAAGCACACAAGAATTTGAATAATCATGGGCATAACAGCTTCATCCATTTCTCTCTGACCACCAAAGTCCTTAAGCCTTCCTTTCTGTTCTCTATTGTGTGTTCATACATAGCTTCCCATATACACTGTGGTTGAGGTTGAGGTTGAGCTTGAAAGGCATGAATATTCTACATGGATTTTTTTTTTTAACTTTGAGAGGTTTAGGAGTTTTTGGTTTGAATTTAGTGAATTTGTTTTTCTTCAAATTTTGATTTGTATTGTTATATTTTTTTAATGATATATATAGATTTAACACTTTAAATTTTTTTAAAAGTATTTAGATTGTGGAAAATTTACAACTTTAAATTTATGATTTTAAGAAATATTTACCTAACTCACTGAAAAAATAGATCTAAAAAACCTCAAAAACTTGTATCAATAGATTATGACCCTCACATGAAACAAAAATAAAAAAATAAAAAATAAAAAAGGAATGGTAGCAATCAAGCCCAGTCCACAACCTATTCGGAGGTGCCAATTTTTATCTTTTAACATTTTCATACATTAGATATCATTTTTTGGGATTCAACTGCGTTAAGCAAGTCATTCATATATGACCATTTGCATAGTAGGTCATTCATCTATGATCATTTCCATGTAGTCGTAACTAACTATTTTTTCATGATTTTTTAATAGTCGACTTAGCACTCATTGCATCGGGGTGAAGAAGTGGGTTTGAAACTAGTGAAATGAATCACATAGCGTCAATCATTGCTTCCAGGCATAGTTACACGGGTACTGCTCCCAGGCATTGGAGAGCACGTACCCTAAGCTCCCTCGCTCCTGGGAGCCTGGGAGCTTTTAGGAAACATTCCAAAATTGACGAGAGCTTCAATGAGTACTTTGGAGCTTTTCGGGAGCTTCACTGCAATGAATAAGTGCAAACTTAGGTTTATTTGACGTTGCCAACTTGGGTGTTGCTTAAATTGATGGAATTGTGCGAAAATAAGGGTATGTCGCTGGGTGTAGATATGGATATGGGTCTGGGACTAAGCGAAACAACCCGTTTATGGACAACCCTTCTATCCAAATGAAGATGAGGTGTCTCCCAATCTGGATTGGCAAGATTTCGATGGAAATAAATAAATGATTTTATTTTTATTTTTAATATATATTAAATTTTAATATATTATATTATTGCCACTCCCAACTTGACGTTTTCTGTAAATTTGGCCAAAACTTCTACTCGTGCCGGATACTCGTTTCCATGTACCGGAAGTACCTGCGTACTGGAAACACATGCAACATAGCTTCTAGGGCTTGCACCTGGTAACCAGGACTTCTCGAGAGGTCACCCATCCCAGATCGCCTCTGGCTCAAGCGTGCTTAACTCTGGTGTTTTCCCCATAATCAAGCCCACTTAGCTTGCTCCCCCATTTGCTAAGTGGGTAACAATTTAGTCCAGTCCATGGCTTCTTAGGAACAACGTTCAAAATTAAACGTGTCCCAACCCTTCTTCGGGCTCTTGGCCCATCCTAGAAGGGTAACAAAATTTCCAAAAAAAATTAAAATATCAAAATCACTTTCTAATAACGAAGATTTGATTAAATTTATATATATATATATATATATATATATATATATATATATATAACAATAAGGAAAATATTTTTAATGACTCATCAATATTTTTTTTTTAAGTTCTTTGAATTTATTCTTATTTATGCACCAACAATTAAAAATGGCAAGCCAACAACTCCTCCTATTTCTTTCATGTTGGTCTCACACATTTGTTCTTAATGCAATTCCATCTACCTAGTGCCCCATCAACACAAGTAAATCCATAAAGAGTACGAACTTTCAACGTCCTTATGCACTAGACTAAAAATATATGAATGAATGGTTACTGCGAGGACAAAAATAGTAACTCATTTCATTCATTTATGTAGAGAACAATGCACTAGACTAAAAATATATGAATGAATGGTTACTGCGAGGACAATAGTAATAACTCTTTTCATTCATTTATGTAGAGAACAACACTAATTTATAATATACTCTCATATCCATCACAATGGGACAGATTGGTCCCACATGCGCTTTAAGGCGACTATTGTAAAAATAGGGACACACACACCTTAAAGGAAACTATTGTAAAAAGGGGTCAAGGAATAATATCATTTGTTTGAAATCATCATTTTCTATCAACTGCACTTACTCCATGAAAATAATGAGAAGTTTCGTCCATTAATTTGAAAATTCAGAAGCAACTGAACTAATTTTTCCACAATCCACTTCACTTTTGCAATTTGTTGAAGGCAAAGTCAGAAGCAACTAAACTAATTTCTCTACCATCCACTTCACTTTTGGAAATTTTTTAAGGCAAACGCAGTGATGTCTTGTGCAAATGCACTCAATTAATTCAATTATGAACCCTATCTTGATTGATTTTTCACTGATATAAATTGCACCACAGGCATGAGTAGTAGCTTTGTGATTATCTAGCCACATTTGATAAAATAATTGGCAAGTAAAGCAATAACTTCAAAGCAAACTAAGACATGGGAAACGATAGAGGATAGGTGATAGTACCCACCTACCATTGATAGTAGGGTACATGAGAAGACCACATACATAAACCTCAAATGTATGCAGGGCTGCAGGGGATTGAGATTGTGCAGACGAATGACTATATGATGTGGGGTTAATGAAATCATGAAGATGGTACCTGTTAATGTGGTTTTGGTACCAAACATTAAATCTTCTACAGTTAGATGGAAAATGTTGAATATCTTACAATAACCCCCCCCCCCCCCACACACACACATATATATTTCCAAAACATCATTGCGAGATTTGTTGTCTCAATGTGCCACCTTTGTTCTTCTTTTAATAATCACATTTTATCATAAGAATAATATGAATGGAAAATTGATACCCCAAGTTGGTGCTATTACACCCAACACAAGGTGGCAGAGTGCATTGAATACCCAATGACCTATTCAACAACTTTGTTCATGTTCTCAGCTCTTATTCCTCCATGATTATCCTCGAGTGTTATTTCCTTGTATGCCACATCCATTTTTTCCATTTTCATTTGAGTTGCAAGTTTGCAACCCATCATCCACAGAGGGAAAGTTATCGGGCACTATTTGATGCGAAACTATCGTTGGCCTTTAATCGACAACAAAAGTAAAGGTAGGGCCAGTTGATCTGGTTTCTAAATATGTTGATTAAGAACGATATGAAAAATTAATAGCATAGGAGGTGGGAGTAGTCCAAATTTCAATTATCATCACCGATTCACGAGTAGCATAGGAGATGGGAGTAGTCCAGATTCAATTATCATCACCGATTCACCATAGTTTTCTCCCATTCAAATATAGGAGATGTCGAGGCGAGAGCTCTGCCTTAATCAACCGAGTGGATTGGTCCTTGTAGATTCGGTCCCTTTTAAAGTCTTCTCACTACTCCTCCATAATGCAGGTTTTTAGTCGGAAGGTATTCTTCGTTATCTTCCGAGTCCTATTAAAAAAAATGTCTACCTCATTTTTTCATTGTCAGGTTTAGATTCCACTGTAAATGCCACTTTGACTAATGTTTTGATTTATTTCACATGCTAGAAAAATTCCACTTTATTGTTGTTTAACTTTTTTAATGGATTTTGAGAAAAATGTTTGCTTATTTACTAAGTTCTATTGAGATTTTATAATATTTTAATGTAGCCACTCTTTAAATTTTCAAGATTTTAAAGAGTTAGAAAGTGACTATTTTATTTTGTCTTTTTTTATAAAAAGTTTTTGTCAATAAAAGTACAATTGTTTTTTATAACCTTTATTTTTAAAAAATTAGATGAATTCCAAATTAAGTTACTCCAAATTAAATTAAAACCAACCCTTTAAATTTGAACACTCTTTAGGAAATGATTTTTTTTTTATTGTTTAACATCTTTGTACATCTTGAATCTGGAGAATCTTTGTGCACCTTCTTCAAATCTTTGTGCATGTACTTAAAATCTTTGTTTTTTCCTCAACTCCATAATCATGAAATTTTGAATTTATTTTGTTTGTCAAATAGAAATTAGAAAATTTGATGTCAGTTAAATGTTTTTTAATGCTTGTCACTTTAGGTTTCAGTACATTCGTCAATGTCAAATTTTTGTGTTGTTATATGCGATTTCTTTTTAAGAATTAAAAGGTAAGTTTGAAAAATGTTATCCTTAAAAAAAACACAATAGCAGTGTTTCTAATTTAACCTCTATTTAAACTATTTATTAGAATTTAGCCGTTAAAACCAAAGGGCCGCCAATATTCTTGCGTTTGGATGCGATGTGTCCATATGAAAATATCTCGCACAAAAGATAATTGAAACGACTGAATGTATAGCGGAGACCGAGACCATGACCATGGAGTTGGAAAAATTGGACATGAAGAATTGTTTGGTGGGGTCAATCACGGGGACTACTGAATAGTGATTGATTTGGGCGGTAATTTAATAATTTTATTTTGAGTTCCGTTTCAACCGGCTGTGCTAATGCTTGTTGGTGTAACAACTCCACTTATTTATTAATTTTATATAAAATTTTGAAAAAATAAATCAAATGGAATGACTAATAATGTAATGCATATGATAATAAATATAAAGGTGAAAATGGTTGAATAAATCATCGGCTTAATTAAAATGTGATGATTATCAATTTACCTCTTATCACATACTATGGCATAGTGGAAGGATTATTGTTATGTGAATATGATTAGTATAATTTTTTTTTTAAAATGAAAGGGAGTAAACAATAGTGGAAGGATTATTGTTATGTGAATATGATTAGTATAATTTTGAAAGGAGTAAACTAATGAGATCAAAATAAAGAGAATTAAATTCTCGATATAAAAAGGAAACAATTAATTAACTAGGATTGAAGCATTCAATTTTTTAATACCTAGTCTAATTTCTTTGTAATTATATTTATGTTGCTTTCTATATCGAAGAGTGGTTATCACTCACATCTTATTGTGTTTTGTACTTCTTTTTGTTGCATGTACTTTTCGTGATTTAAGTTAACTATCAATTTATTAATTATGCATACAATCTTCAAAAGGACATGGTTATTTGAAATATTGAAGGACAAATGACATATTGACTTGAACATAAGATAAAGAAAGTTAAGGAAATTCAATGATGTTTTTTGGATTTTTCTTGGAACCTATTGTGCTCGTTGGCATATGATTGTTATTGTTTCAGTATAATCAACATAATTGATCTTAATTTGGATCTCTTAATTCTAGAGTTAAAGTTGTTCTATGGAATTTCCCTTGTAGCGGAAAGATACTTTAAATCCACTAGTCTTCCCAGGGCCTGCCACAGACAACAAGTTCCCAAGTTACTCACCCCTATATCACACACATGCATCACAAGGAATAAACAAGAACCCCTATATCACACACATGCATCATAAGGAATAAACAAGAGAAAGTATTACATTGTGCATTGTTTTCCTGGAAGGTGGATATTTGGTGAATGGGACACTCCAAAGATATTTTCTCCTAAGCTCCTAACACTTGTTACCTGCACAAATAATAAAACCCACAAAAAATATCTTCTTGCAACACCAATTAGCATTACTACAATAGACCCAAATGCAAACACATTAATCATTAGAGAAAAATATTTTTTTTTGGGAGGGGGTGGAGAAAATTGATTTTCTTATACTAATCTAGTACAAAAGTCACTCCTCCACAGTCCTTGGTATGTGTTCCTCATCTCACCACATCTCACTGTCAAGGCACACATTGTTTCCAACTTATCGCAAGAAGGTACACAAGTCTCTAATCCGGAAACACTTCATTATCATGAAATTTATCACTATTTGTTCCATAGAGGTAATTTCTTTTATATACGGTTTGGAGGAGTGATCACAATTCATCTATCCACTTTTTGTTGACCATGTTTGAGATAGACCTTTCAAGGCTTTATACTTGAAAAGTGATCAACTTTGGCATTTTTTTTCTCTTATTCATTTTCATTGCCATGTAAACCCTCTTTTACTGAGCAAATAGATAGTTGTTGAGCCCTTCAACTCTCCCTATCAAGTCATTGAAAACACTGGTAGGAATAACAATACTCTCTACTAATGGTGTAGGTGCATTGAAGGAGAAAAACATCATTTTTTTGTGGAGTTTCCATGGACCAATTTCTCCATTCCAGTCTTCATATTGATGACCTTCCTTAATGAACCCAATGGATTGACATTTTTCTATAACAAATTCCCCCTATTGTATGAGGTTATAAGAGAATTTGATGGTTGAAATACATTACAATCATTTATGTGAGTTAGGTAGAGGGATTACTAGGTATTGAGGGATCGTGATAGCAAACATGAGGGAAACCACCAATGATGAAAATGGTTCCCAAGGTACATAGCAGTATCTATCGAATGCAAATGAATAATTTGATGTCAAGCACTCTCAAAATCAGTCAACATGGGCCAATGAGGAAAACCCACTATCAACTGCGGGGAAGCCTACCACTGAGGACCGTAAACTCCAGGGTACAAGGTTGTTTCTTGATATTCAACCCAGATAAGTTGTTGATGTTGATGGGAAGAGATTCATTGATGAAGGGAATTGATGTATCCCCCATCGACCAACACGAAATTTACACCAATATGAGGTTTTTAATGGTAGTAGCTAAATAATTGATACACAATTAACACACAGGGATGTGTTGGGTGTAGTATATGGTATATTCATATACCAACATTTAATTTTCAATTTTGGGTCCATGGAATTCAAGACACAACACTGGAAATGCTAGAGAAGGACTTCAACAACTTGCAAAAAAAACCCCTAGTTTGTGAAGAAATTTCTCACACCAATAGTTAATACAATGACACCACACACCACTCTCGAAATTAGACTCTCACTCACTAAATAACAATAAAAGACTTTACTGGAAAAATACTTCATAAAAGAAATAAATAAACTCATAATTCATCCCACTCAATAAATCAATTGCAAAAATCAAAAGATTCGAAAAACCGATATATTCATGTACTTTGATTCATGTATTAGGAAAATAGAGTGAATTCGTTTATGTGTTATAAAAATTATGTTTCTGTACCAGAATGATCCTGTTCTTGTACTGGAACGATTATGTTCCTACACTTAGAACAATTTTTTTCTTGTACTAGAGCAATTCTATTCTTATACTGGGACAATTATGTTCCTGTGCTGGCATGAATCTATTTCTACACTCGACAACCTTATATTCCTTAATAAAAAAAAATATTGTGATATCAAGCACGCTATCAAGAGGTGCGAAAATGAAACTTCAGCTTAAGTAAAGATAAAAAAATCCAAATCATCACATGCTCCTTCAAATATAAATTGCGACTTCGAAATATAAATTGCAGAATCAAATGGAAATCTTATCAAACCTTAGTGCGAATACCAAACTCTTGTACTTTAATAACGAATCACCTTATGAAAATATTTTACTTATATCCCCTCTGAAATATTCAACGTTGTGTCTTAAGTGAACTCTTTTGTTTGTAAAAGAAATTGACTCAACAAAAAGATTCAACTTCGTAATCTTAAATCTGAATAATAACAATATTTGATTCATGTACTTAAGGCTTCAAATAAACAAGTAATTTTCAAAGCGAGGAATATGATTTCGATCTCGTAAATTCCATAGAAAATAAATGTCCTTACACAGTTTCAATATACATCAATCAAAGTGAGGGATTCTTCCTTGCTTATTGCAAATAAATGAACCTGAAGCCAAATCTATATTAACCATTAAGCAAGGTTGAAATGAATGGAACCTTCAAACCTTAACCCTTAACTGAAAGGAAATTCAAAAGAAAAATCTACATGTAGAAATTTATTAATACTGATATGTATTACCGGATTCTCCTAATCTAAAAAATTAATGTTATGTTAAATATAAAATCCTTCCACTTAATTCTTTGCGGAAATTAAATCGCCAATTGCAAACACGTGAAGAAAATCAATCACACATAAACAAGATGTTTTACTGGGAAAGCTTAAAGCTAAAAACCCCAACTATCATATATTATGTATATCATGGAATCATGTAACAATCTCATACAAATCTTAGTACATCAAGCTCTCAGTACAATATACAATCGTCACACACTGTCATGCAGAAATTTGAATATCTATGCACTGATTTCTTGCCTCCTGATAGCCTGCCTCCACTGCGCAGTCCCTGTTGAAGAAGACCCCTAAATGAATTCGATCTTGCCTTTCTTGCACTGCGTAATCCTCATTGGAAACTCCAATGTCTGTGTAGATGCATTGAATGCATCACTATAGTCACAAACGATAGTCCATCTCACCCTTTCACCTATCTCTCCACTGAGTCTCCACTGGAACTGACATGCAAGTAGTTAACTGTTGTATTTGTTCAGTTGCAAGTGAGTTACTAATTGTGAATTAATTAACTAATTAATTCACTGAACTCTCACTAGTGTATCTTTAGTTAAAACTAGATACAACTAGCACAACTTATTTTAACTCACTTAACTGAGTTAAACTGAATAAAAACTCCCATAACTACTCTTCCAACTCGGTCACAACTCTGCCACTTCAGTTCTAACTGAGTCCTCCATGCATGAGTCACCGACCACCCTAGGAATTGCGTAATTCCTTCAGCCCACTGATGTGCCACACCTGTTCACTGAAATAAAGTGCTCCAAGGGAATAAGTTGATATTTAGAGTCTGATTATTATTATGGGCTAATAATAATCGACATGTGATCTGTTTTTAGATATGCAGTCTAAAAATAGACTTTGCCCATATGTCTAAAAATAGAATCTCATCTATTTTTCCAACTTGATCAACCATCTACAAATAGCCTCTTGCAACTTATATAATATGTTCACCATGTCTAAAAATAGACATACACCTAAAAATAGCCTGCGGGCCCCACTTAGTGAAGGTGCTTACTTTTCACTAAGCTCATCATCTTGTTGAATTTCAACACTCTCTCTCAACAAGATAGGGATTATCCTTCACCCCGATCCTGCCTCTATGGTATTTGAATTTTCTCTGCTGAGCGCCTTCATTAGAATATCTGCATCCTGATCTTTCATAGGAATGTATTGAAGCAACATGATCTTCCGCTGCACACAATCTCTGATATGATGATACCAGATATCTATATGCTTAGATCTATCATGAAACACAGGATTAATTGAGATTTTAATGGAACTCCGATTATCACAATGTATCACTGTAGGATCTAAATGAGAACCGAAAAAACCGACCAGGATCTTCCTCATCCAGATAGCCTCACATGTAGCTTGACTTGCTACCATGTATTCTACTTTTGCTGAACTAAGTGCCATAGATCTTTATTTCCTGCTGTACCAAGAAACTTCTGTAGATCCGATACTGAAAATTCCTCCTTATGTCCTCTTTCTGTCTGTTGGGCTACCTGCCTAATCTGTATCCGTGAAGCCATGCAGCTTCACCTCATCCGTCTATCTGTACCATAAGCCATACTCAGATGTGCCCCTGAGATACCTCAGGACATGCTTGCATGCCTTCCAAAAGAGCTTGGTAGGCTTAACCATCGCTTGACTAAGTTGGTTCACCGTATAGCATATGTCCGGTCTTGTATTAACTAAATACATGAGCGAACCCACCAACTGTCCATAAACAGTGGCATCCACTACCTCTGCCAATGTTGCATCCTCTTTCCTCCAATTTCCTAGAAGAGGAGTATCCATGGGCTTGCAGTCCTCCATGTGAAACTTACCAAGTATCTCCTGAGCATACTTGCCTTGAGACACAAAGAGTTCAACTTCTCACTACCATATTTCCAATCCAAGGAAATAATGAAGGAGGCCCAAATCCTTCATCTCAAACTCCTTTGCAAGGTCCTCGTTTCATGAGTGTATCAATTTCTCATCACCCGTTAGTATTAAATCATCAACATAAATAACAATGATTAAAAGCTTACCTTCCACCACAATTTGGTATAGCTTTGCATGCGCCTCACTCTTGGTGATGCCAAGTCTAGTGAAATAGCTGTCAATCCGAGTGTACCAAGCACGTAGTGCTTGCTTCAGCCCATACAACGCTCTTTTGAGTCTGCACACATGCGACTTGCTACTGAAGATCTCAAATCTTTCAGGTTGCTCAATGTACACTTCTTCCTCAATGTCCCATTAAGGAACACAATATTCACATCCATCTGATGAATGTGACAACCCATCTACACTGAGAGAGAAAGAATGGTCCTTATGGAAGAATACCATGCGACAGGTGCAAAGGTTTCTTCATAATCAATCCCCTCGATATGTGAGAAGCCCCAGGCAACAAATCTTGCCTTATACTTCTCGAAGCTCCCATCAACAACTTGCTTTACCTTATAGATCCATCTCGAACCTACCACTGATTTACCCACCGACCTTGGAAAAATCTCCCAAGCACTGTTTATAACAATGGAGTCATACTCCTCCACCATGGAATCTACCCATGTGGGCTCCTGCGCTACATCCTCAAAGGAATATGGCTCTGTCACGATACACTTGCTCATAAGAGCCATGTATCCACTAAATCAGTCAGGTGACTGTCTCTGTCTGCGCTGTGATGTAGGAACTCCTACATTCTCTGCCGCATCAAGCTTCAGTCTCTCAGCTTCTATGGTATGCCTTCTTCCTGTTCTGATGTTTGGTTCTGCATGAGTGGACTCCTCCACTCCATGAATCTCTTCCTGTGGCTAATCCACATCTAGAGGCTCATCTTTGGGAGCAAGTAGCTCCTCCTCTACATGCAAGTGTAGCTCCCTCTCAAGCGACAACTTCATGGCCTTCACCTCATTGAATTTTATATCTCGTCGCACTACAATCATCCGACTGTTTGGAAAATACACACAATAATTATGGGGTGTTTCTGTGTACCCCAAAAATATCCTAACTTTTACAGTCGACTCTAGCTGTTTCCTGGCGTCCTTGGTCACATGAACATAAACAGATGAGCCAAAGATCATTAAATGAGAAACATCCGGCTTCTTACCAGAAAGCTCATCATCTTGTTGAATCTCAACACTCCAGACCACAATGCTTGTTGTGATTTAAGGAAATACAATAAAGAAATTCTTTCAGTGAAAAAGGAAGAAACACACTACAAGACACACAAAACCTGAAATATGAGAACCTGCTGCAAGGAAAAAGAAACATGCAAGAGCTCTGTCAATCACGTGCTCTCTTCACTCATAAGAAACCTCCACACCAATCACTTCCTGTACTTAACACACAATATAATATCAATGGAAGAACGAGTTGGGTTGGTTAGGCCCTAGCCAACCAGCCTGTTTCCCTTTAAGGAAAACGCTTTAGTCTATGAGAGAAACATTAACATTATAGGAAATAGAGAAAATGGATGCATGAACCTGACATTCAGATTATATTAATAAAGTTCACTCCTTCAGTACATCTTGAGCTCAATAATCTAGCTCCAACTGATCATAGGGAAGGGGGAGATCCCCCTAGAATTTACTCCAATAGCATAAGAGTACAAAAAATGGATTTTTGTCCTAGGCTTGGAGCCATAGCTCTGTTTTTATACATTTCATGATACAAATTTAGCTTTAGGCCAGCCAATCCATTACAAAACAAGATGCGGAATTGAATCCAACCTATTTTCCATCAATAGGATACTAGTACAACCATTGTCCCATCAATAAAATGCAGATCTGATATGAATTTTCTATTTTTTCGCAAATCTAGGTAAGATCTTAGAATTCTGGAAAAAAAAGTATTTTTTTATAAAACTGCCTCAAAGAACCTCGTGTAACTCTTATACCAATGTGAACTTTGGGAAACGGTTTGGGTTATAAATAATTTTCTATACTAGTAAAAAACCCATATGCTCGGATTTTTATATTCTCCTCCATCTGTACAAAAATTGAGGTCAAAGTTGGAAGTTTGAAAAATGTAGAAATTATATAACTGATATGTTATATGTCCAAGATTCTCCTGATCACACACTATTTTAACTTCATGCACAATATAGAATCTCTTCTACCATTGATCATCATATGCGGAAATTAAATCAATTGCATGCACACATTGAAACCATAAAAATTCACACATATGAACATAATGTTTTAACGGGAAAGCCTAAAGCTAAAAGCCCCAACTATCTGTATATAATATATGTCATAGAGATCATGTAACAATCCTCATACAAAGCTTCTCACAAGCTCTCAATATAATACAATCACTACACACTAATCAGGCCCTTATCTAGCAAATCCATGCACCGATCTTTGCCACCTGCTAGCTTGCCTCTATTACGCAATCCCTGCTGAATAATGGCTCTGAATGAACTCAAATTGGTCGAGCCTTGCTCACGAAATCCTCATTGGCATCTCCACTGAGTGTTGGATGCAATCAATGCATCACTATAGTCACAACTGATAGTCAACCTGCTCTTTCACCTACCTCTACACTGGTCTCCACTGAAACTGTCCATGCACTGTAGTTAACTGATGTATTCTTCCGTTGATTAATGAGTTAATATTTAGTGAATTAATTATTAATTAATTCACATCACTCTCACTAGTGTATCAATCAGTTAGACTAGATACAACTAGCTCAACTATGTTTAACTGAGTTAAACTGAACACAACTCCACCAAACTATGTCACACGAGTTCTAACGGAAGTCTCCATGCGGTAGCTCACTTAACCCTCGGGAATAGCGTAATTCCTTCGTCGGATGCATGCTACATACATTGCGCCATGGTAACTCCAAGATAATACCAAGATAATGTTTAGAGTCCAAATGTTATTAAGAGCTAATAATATTTGACATATCTATTTTTAGATTGGCAATCTAAAAATGAATTCCACCAAATTATGTCTAAAAATATAAGTCCATCTATTTTTCCAACGTGACCAACCATCCACAAATAGCATCCTGCACCTCATAGAATATGATCGACATGTCTAAAAATATACTTTGCGCCAAAAATAACCTGTGGGCCCACTTAGTGAAGGCGACTCTTTTCACTAAGCTCATCATCTTGTTGAATCTCAACACTCCCTCTCAAGAAGATAGGGATTATCTGCCACCCCGATCCTGTCTATGGTATTCAAATTTTCTCTTGGTGAGCGCCTTCGTTAGAATATTTGCACCCTGATCCTCTGTAGGAATATAAGAAAGTAACATGATCTTAAGCCGCACATAATCTCTGAGCCAGTGATACCCGGATGTCAATATGTTTAGATCTATCATGAAATACTGGATTAACTGAGAGTTTAATGCAACTCTGATTATCACAATATATCACAGTAGAATCTAAGTGTGCACCGAATAACCTGACCAAGATCTTCCTCATCCATGTAGCCTCGCATGCAGCCAAACTTGCTACCATGTACTCGGCCTCCGCTGAACTGAGTGCCACGGATATCTGTTTCCTGCTGTACCAAGAAACTGTTGTAGACCCGATACTGAAAATCCCTCCAGATGTGCTCTTTTTGTCCGTTGGGCTCCCTACCCAATCTACATCCGTGAAGCCATGCAGCTTCAACTCATCCGACTGTCTGTACCATAATCCATATCTTGATTTTCCCCTGAGATACCTCAGGACATGCTTGCCTGCCTTCCAAAAGAGCTTGGTAGTCTTAACCATAGCTTGTGAAAGGTAGTTAGCAATGCTTAGATATGTCCGGTCGTGTATTGACTAGATACATGAGCGAACCAACCAACTGTCGGCAAACAGTAGCATCCACTACCTCTGCCGATGTAGCATCCTCTTTCCTCCAACCACCAGGAAGAGGAGTTTCGATAGGCTTGCGGCCTTGCATGTTGAACTTCTCGAGTATCTCCCAGGCATACTTGCCTTGAGACACAAACAGTCCATCCTTCTGCTGCCAAATTTCCAATCTCGGAAAATAATGAAGGAGGCCCAAGTCCTTCATCTCAAACTCTCTTGCAAGATCCTCCTTGCATGGGTGTATCAACAGTTCATCACCTGTCAAAATCAAGTCATCTACATAAAGTACAATGATCATCAACTAACCCTCCACCACAATCTGGTATAGGTTCAGATCCGACTCACTCTTGGAGAATCCAAGTCTGGTGAAGTAACTGTCTATTTGTGTGTACCAAGCATGAGGTGCTTGTTTCAACCCATACAATGCTCTCTTGAGCCTGCACACATGTGACTCATTGCTGAAGATCTCGAAACCTTCGGGCTACTTTATGTACACCTCCTCCTCAATCACTCTGTTGAGGAACGCAGTCTTCACATCCATCTGATGAATGTGCCACCCCATCTCCGCTGAGAGAGCAAGAATCGTCCGTATGGAAGAATACCTTGCGACAGGTGCAAAGGTTTCCTCATAATCGATCCCCTCGATGCAATGAGAAGACCGGGGCAAAAAATCCATCCTTGTACTTCTCCACACTCCTATTAAATTGCTTGCTTCACTTTGTAGATCCATCTCGAACCTACCAACGATTTCCCTTCCGGCCTTGGGACAATCTCCCATGCACTGTTTCTGACAATCGAATCATACTCTTCCACCATGGCATCTACCCATGCAGGGTCCTCCACAACTTCCTTGAAAGAGGATGGTTCTGTCACGATACACTTGCTCATCAGAGTCATATATCCAGTATATCGGTCAGGTGACTGTCTCTGTCTGCGCTGTGATGTAGGTGCTCCTACAATTTTCTCTGCATCAAGATTCAGTCGCTCAGCTTTTGTAGTGCGCTTATGCCCTCTGATGTTTGGTGCTGCATGAGTGGTTTCTTCCACTCCATGAACCTCCTCTTGTGGCGGATCCACATCCCGAGGCTCATCCTTAGGAACTAATAGCTCCTCATCTACATGCAAGTGTAGCTCTCTCTCAAGCGAACATTTCATGGATTTCTCCTCATGAAATTTGATATCCCGTCGCACAACAGTCTTCCGACTGTCTAGCAAATACACACGATAGTTGTGGGGTGTTTTTGTGTACCCCAAAAATATCCCAACCTCTGCGATCGAATCCAGCTTATTCCTGGCATCCTTTGTCACATGAATGTAAATAAGTGAGCCAAAAATCTTCAAATGAGAAATATCAGGCTTCTTACCAGAAAACACCTCTTCGGGTGTACTCATGCCAAGTACTCTATGAGGACAACGGTTTTGCACATAAACCGCAGTGTTAAAAGCTTTAGCCCATAAGTGTATGGGAAGGCCCTGATCATGCAACATCGCCTGTGCAACACCCATGATCGTTCTGTTCTTTCGCTCCGTGACCCCATTTTGCTTTCGGTTATGAGGCGCTATGAGCTCTCTTTGAATTCCTTCTGCGCTGCAAAAGTCTTTGAATTTGCTAGAGATGAATTCACCACCATTATCGCTCCTAAGAGCCTTCCCCTGCTTCCCCGATTCTTTCTCAACCAGTGTCTTGAACTCATAGAACTTTGAGTATGTCTCACTCTTCTTCTGCATGAAGAAGATCCAGCACTTACGAGAAAAATCATCAACAAAGATCACATAATACCTGTGCTTTGCTGTCGAAGCTACTGAGAAAGGTCCACACACGTCTGTGTGAAATCTCTCAAGGATCGTTGTGGCGCGACTATCCTTCTCATGAAAGGTGGCTTTCACAAATTTTCCCAAAGTACATCCCTTGCACTGATCTGACTGCACAAGTGTACCTTTGGGAAGCTCGGTAGAAATCTGCTGCAAAATTTTTAAAGCTCCATGGTGAAGATGGCCCAATCTCCTGTGCCATAGCTCGCCCTCATCCCGGCTCACCAATCCTTCTGCTTTACCTGCCATTGCTGCGCAGCCATCTACCTGCAATTGATAAAGGTTCTTAACTCGAACCCCTATCCTCCGGGTTTCACCAGTTGCCTTACTGCGCAGGAAAGCCTTTCCCTCACTAAAGCCAACATCATATCCCTTGTCTTCCAACATCGCCACAGAGATCAGATTCTTCTTCAATCATGGAACATGCATGAAATCCTTTAATATGAAGGGTTTACCAGACTCCCTCTAAAAGGAAATGGTCCCGATACCGGTCGCACTGTATCTACCATCATCGCCCATCTCGATGTGCACTCCAAGATCCTTCTCATCCAGATCAGTAAACAAATCTTTGTCTCCAGTCATATGGAAAGACGCACCATTGTCAAGAAACCACACTGATCCCATCATACTTGAGACCAAGCATGCAATCAGTGAAAAATCCAGCTCAAAATGCGAGGCTAAGGCCTCTCCAGGTGCAAATCTAGCAGCCTGCTTATTTTTCTTCTTCTGTGGACAATTAGTGGCGTAATGTCCATGTTGGTGATAGTGAAAGCACTTCACCTTGGACATGTCCTGCTTCTTGCCTTTCGCACCAAATTGAGAAGGATTTTTCTTTCCCTTCCCTTTCCTTGTTTTGGCAGCCAAAGCGCAGTTTTCTTCATCTTCATTCTTCGATGAAGATCCATCCCTGGTACTCCGCCTTATCTCCTCCTACACAATATCCGACCAAAGTCGCTCCCATCCTAGAAGTTTCTCCCGACCATTGACAGAGTCCTCATAGGAATGCCAACTCTTCGGAAGCCCAAGGAGAGCCAAGATCACCAAGTCCTCTTCATCTACAGCAACCCCCACACTTCCTAGCTCATCCCTACACTGGACAAACTTCGTGAGGTACTTGGGTATACTGTCGCCTTTCTCCATTTTTATTTTCCTCAGTTTATCTTTGAGCGCCAACTTCCTCTGGTCGCTCTTGCTTTGGAATAAGTCTATCAAAGCTTTCCACATCAAGAATGGAGAAGCTTTACCATGAAGGCTGGACACTATGTGATTCTTCACACCTTCCAACAGAATCCTTCGACATTTAGCTGTCTTCTTTTTCCATGCATTAAGTGCGACAACATCACTAGAAGCAGGTTTTGGAATTTCTACATCTATGAAATCCTTCAACCCATTATCCCCAACACCGCCTCCATCCTGTCCTTACATCCAATATAATTCGAGCTTCCCTCAAGGGCATACTCCAATCGCAATCCGTTGAAAGACATCTCAACTTCGACACCAAGAAAACACTGCTGCAATTTCGAATTCCACCAGCACAAAACTCAACCGCTTCAATAATTTGCAATTGCTCCAATGATCAATATGGCTCTGATACCATGTAGAAATTATATAACTGATATGTTATATTTCCAAGATTCTCCTGATCACACACTATTTTAACTTCATGCACAATACAGAATGTCTTCTACCATTGATCATCATATGCGGAAATTAAATCAATTGCATGCACACATTGAAACCATAAAAATTCAAACATATGAACATAGTGTTTTAACGGGAAAGACTGAAGCTAAAAACCCCAACTATCTATATATAATATATGTCATAGAGATCATGTAATAATCCTCATACAAAGCTTCTCACAAGCTCTCAGTATAATACAATCGCTACACACTAATCAGGCCCTGATCTAGAAAATCCATGCACCGATCTTTGCCACCTGCTAGCCTGCCTCTATTGCGCAATCCCTGCTGAATAATGGCTCTAAATGAACTCGAATTGGTCCATCCTTGCTCACGCAATCCTCATTGGCATCTCCACTGAGTGTTGGATGCAATCAATGCATCACTATAGTCACAACTGATAGTCAACCTGCTCTTTCACCTACCTCTCCATTGGTCTCCACTAAAACTGTCCATGCACTGTAGTTAACTGATGTATTCTTCAGTTGATTAATGAGTTAATATTTAGTGAATTAATTATTAATTAATTCACACCACTTTCACTAGTGTATCAATCAGTTAGACTAGATACAATTAGCTCAACTGTGTCTAACTGAGTTAAACTGAACACAACTCCACCAACTACTTCTACAACTCCACCAAACTATGTCACATGAGTTCTAACTGAAGTATCCATGCAATAGCTCCACTTAACCCTCAGGAATAGCGTAATTCCTTCTGTCATCTCCTGTGCCACATCTGTGCACTTAACTGAAGTGTTCCAAGAGAATAAGATAATGTTTAGAGTCCAAATATTATTAAGAGCTAATAATATTCGACATATCTATTTTTAGATTGGAAATCTAAAAATAGATTCCGCCCAATATATCTAAAAATATAAGTCCATCTATTTTTCCAACTTGACCAACCATCCACAAATAGCATCCTGCAACTCATAGAATATGATTGACATGTCTAAAAATAGACATAGTCTAAAAATAGACTTTGTGCCAAAAATAGCCTGCGGGCCCACTTAGTGAAGGCGACTCTTTTCACAAAGCTCATCATATTGTTGCAATCTCAACAGAAAATTGTGCGAATTTTGAGTAGTTTTGTTAATTTTCTTCTAGGTATCCACACATGTGACCTGGGTGAAATCCAAATGATGGGAAGGTGTTTAAAAAATATTTTGGACAAAAACCTCCCTCGGTTTTCTTTGAAAGTGGGTTGGGATGTCGTATCCCCAAATTGGTGCAAATGCTAGTGTAGGAATGTTGGTGCAGGAACATAATTTGGTGCAATTAATTGTTGATGCATGTGTAACTTTTACTGTGATTCCACACGCCTTCGTAAAACAACACAATCACCATCATTAATAACCATTTTTATGTAAATCTTATCGAAATAAAGGAAATAGGTTAAATAATGAACAATTACCTAATCATGCTCCAAGTTTAAGATACTAGCCCAACAATTGTGAAAAATGATAGTAATAACAATGAAAACCATGAGTAAGAATAGGGTGAAAAAGTGAATTAAATACGACAATTCCAGGGCTTAATAGGATGGACGGAAAAAAAGGTAGAACAATACTACAAATGGCCGACTTTGACTAGGACTTCCATTGAACATATAATGGCATGATACAAATGTGAATTTGTTGGGTTGGACTGGAGAATACCATACATACATAATGGCGACATAGGAAGCATCACTATAGACTAGGGAGTGGAAGGGTAACCAGTTGGGTGAAATATTAACTCAATAATGGAGTGCCTTGACTCATGCTGATGGAAAGTCACTTGACTCATCTTGATGGTGTGTGTTTGATGGTGTGTGTCTAAAGCTAGTTAAAGACCAACTATAAGAGAATGACTCAAACAAGTGCTAGCTCAAACAAGTGCCATTTTCAAGGGTGACTAATAATTTCCATGATAAAACAAAGAGCAACATGTTCTTCCTCCCTTCTGCTTTTTTTATAAATTATCCCATGCATAATCTAATGAGCATGAAAGAAAGGAGAAGTGAGCTAAATAACGTGTTTTCATTTATTTTTAATGAGCCTAAAAAAGATTTAAATGAAAACTTGGATTAGTGTCTTTTTCTTGAGTTTTATAGTGTGCTTGAAAAAGAGATAAAAGTACACGTGTGTCTTTCTCTAGTTTAATGATCATGAGAATAAATAAGAGTTTTCTTGCCAACTCTCATCTTGACTAACAAGTAGTAAAGAATGGGAAGAACTCGACATTTTCAAATAGTTTAACAAATGTGAAAAGACAACAAAAGAAGCTCGAGATTTTTATTGGACGAGCATGAAAAGAAGGCCAAAAGGAAGCTCATTCGATAGAGACTATGACAACACCATCCACGGTTCTGGTATGAGCCACATTTTAAAAGGATGTAAATATTTTGCAATGTTTGAAATAAAAGGAAAAATGGGATTGAGTCATGGGACAAGAATTCCAGAGATGGGGAGGGAGAATTGTTTCTTGGGATGTTATCATTTCTTGTGTATAGAAGAAACCTGAACTTCAAGACAAACCTTAAAGGTTGGTTGGTGCGTGAAGTAAAGGGACTGGCTCCTGAAATTAAATGGGTTGAGGAAAAGCACTCAAGCCCATGCTTTTTTTATAAAATAAAACATGTAAAAGAGGATGAAATTTATGGGGGGATGCAAGCAGAAAGGACGCAGTAGTAAAGGAGGGGGCAAGAATATTGACCAAAGGAGGAGAAGGCATTCGAAAAATGGGAGAAATAATTCAAAAAAGGGAGGAGGTGTTCAGGAAAGATTCTTTCGAACTCCTGGACAAGGGTATTCGCAGATGAAGAGAGAAAACGGGAGAGGCAAGAGGAAAAATGAATTCGAATAGGAGACAAGGAGGGTGGCAGAGACCCTTCCGCCGTAGGAAAGCAACAAATTTTCATTGGTTTGGGAAGAATACATAGGCGAGGAAGAGAAGAAAACCTCCTATATATGCTTTCAAAAAGCAACAATAATGAGAAGAGAAGAGAAGATAAGAGAAGGGGATTGGTTTTCTGTTCTTGGAGGATGTGGGTTGAGTGCTAGTCTATAGATTCCTGTAACAAAATGGGTTCCCTGGAGGCTGTGGGTTGAGATAGGATTCCTGGAAACCTATAAAATCTTGGGTCTGTGGAGGCTGTGGATTAAGACAGGAGGTCTATGTATCCCTGTAACAACTGGGGTCCCTGGAGGTTATGGATGGAATGAGATTTCTAGAGCCTTGTAACAACTTGAGATTCCCTGGAGGTTGTGGGTTGATATAGTTACTCTCCCTATAATAGCTTTGGATGAGACCATCCTAAAGTCGAAACAAAGATAGGCTTGAATCATAGTTCCTAGTTACTACCCTAACTGGTACAGTGGTTTCTAGACTCCCCGGGAGGGGGTGAAACATTGTATATGCACGAGGGAGTGAGGTTGGGCACCTATGGACTGCCCATATAGTAAAGAAAGATATAAACAACTATGGTTATTGAGGTTGGAGGTCCTCTAGAGTTCATGGCATATATGGTAGCTTGAGTGTAGTCCCAGTAGCAAGAGTCCCCCCCCCTAGACTTTGAAATATTGTTCGGGGGTGACAATTGCAAGTAGCAGTGGTTGCAATTGTCTATGGTTGGGTGGAGAGTCATATTCCCAGACTTAGTTTTCCTGCAAACTAAAACGTAATTATTTGTGAAAATTTCTTGCAATTAATGGATTATATTTCGTTATCATTTGTAATCTATATGGAAAAAACAGGGATTGTAATTGTGTTGTTGTGTGTATACCTGTGATGTAACTATGAAGGGGTAATTCCCTTAGTTTTATGTTGAATAAGTCTATGAATATGTATGTGTACATGTGAGCTTTGATTACATGTAAAAGTAAATAATTTGACAACCCAAGTAATGAAAATATATCTGAAGTTACCGAGTGGAAAAAGAGTCCATAACAGTGTTTCCTAAGCTATAGAGTAGATGCTGACTCTTACTCTGAATAAAATGCTTATCTATGTTAGAAATAACACAGTAGTGAAATTTAATGAACTCAACGATCTATCTCAGGCCAAAAAATTGAATAGTTAAAATAAGTGGGTTCTGAGACCCTTATTATTAATGCATAATTTATAAGAAAGACCTTATGATGGCCAAAGTCAAATACATTAGGGTAATCAATTACAAGTCACTGTGATGACATGTAAGCAGTATGTGAAGGATCAAGGTAGTGTTCTCGGGGTCGGTCATTCCTAGCGTTTGTACTTCCATCTTCTTTAGCCTCGCTTATGCAGAAGCCTCCTTTCCCACCACAGTGATTCTAGTAACGAGGACTTAAGGTCCATTCCAATAGCCAAATGCCCTGGAAACCCATGAGTGTCAGCAAGGAGCTACTTGTAGATTTTGTGTGGACTCTGGAACCATTGGCATGTAGCAGGAGAGGTGGAAGCCTCCCAGAATCTCACGCCAGGCTTCTAGTCGATATTTGATGTAGGAGTGCCTACACTTCTATGTGAGGAATTCCCTACCCAAAGGTAGGGAAGGACCCCGAGTTAGGAACCCCTCAATGTATCTATCACCCAAACTCATAAGGGGTAACATTGTGGAACCTCTTGGTCTGAATTTTATAGAGTGACGATACTTTAAATTAAATCTAGATGTTGAAGAGACCTTTGAGACCAATCTGTGATCGAGATGATAAAATCTAATATTTCTACATAGTGGTAGATCCGGTCTTTAGGGAGAGCGAAAATATCATTACTGGAAACTTCACATGGTGCAGAGCCGAAGTCCCTTGACCAAGCCATCATAGAATTTTGGGGGAAGGGCATTCATTGTGGCTAAGGGGGAGAAAAACCCTGAACTTATTGTGAGGATTGGATAAGGCTTATTCTCTTTCAAATCAGAACCACGGGTGGGAATGCTTTTGATTGGTGTGGTCGGTCTCTCCTATCGTGCGATTGGTCAGAGGAAAAACAACGTGGATAATCTATGGGATCCGCGCATCCATGCGAATAACCCAGTGGTCAGGTGTCAGATCCAAAATTTTGGTGGTAACATAAGTAAAGTGATGCCGACCTGTCCTAGTTGGAGGTCAAGAGGTCTGGTTGCATGCTGAGAGAAGGATGTGCAGTTAATATGTCAACTTGACTGGGTTGAAGGTCAAGGGTCAGGCGGTCGGGAGGTCGGGTGGTCAGGCGTGAGGAAGGAAAATTACTAGCTCTAGGATGGGACAGCCCTGAGTAGGTCAGAGGTGAGGAGGTCGGGGGTCAGGAAGTGAGATGGTGTCAAGTAGTAGGGATATGTATATTTCATGACCATCTTCTTACTTGTTGGTGGATGAGCCTTTGGTGAACCGACATGTGGCAGTGTGAGGTTGGTGACCGCCATTCCCTATGCATAAGAAAGGTAAAGAAGGAAATATTTATAAATTAATGAAAAAAAAGGTAACATAAAACGTGGGCACGAACCTCCTAATCCCATTTCCATGACCGGAAAATGGGAACCAAACTTGCTAGTAATGACTCTCTTACCTAGTGAAGTAAGGGGGTATGTCAGAGAGTGGTATTAGATATATGCAGGTTCAAATCTTGATTGGATGGGCTTCGTCGTGTGCAAGTAATTAAAAAAATGGAGAAAATATTTGACTAAGTAACTGGCTAACAATAAAAACTCAAATTTACGTATTGATCCCTGATTTGCGGGTAATCTAGCATTAATGAAAATTTTCTGAGAAGAATATCATGGTCATGTTGTTATTTTGGTGGTCATCAGTCATATATATGTTATTTTTTTATTATCATGATGAAGATATTTAATTATTGACACATATGATTTATAAGTGTGTTGCATGCTACCATGACTTTTTTGTCGCAGTAGAAGTCTCCATGGTAAATCATGGCCCTGTGGTTGGATTATCTATTTATTTTTAAAATGTATAACAATATGTGTAATTGACAAAACAACACAAGCAACATTAAACAAAATAATTCACAGTGATGAGGACCGGAATGGTTGAATACAATTATGATCAATCACAACATGGAAATGATGGGGTCAGAACTAACGAAGGAGAGAGATCACTTGGCCAAGGGGGAGGGAGTCATTCCATAAACCGGATGAACACATTGAGAAGCCAAAGGGATGAGGTGAGAATATTTAAGGATGACAATGAGAGGCTGGTAAGAGCTTAAGAAAGGCAAGAAGAGATCAATGTAGTCATCCTAAAAAACCTTCAAGAAACATAATAAAACACCAATGTAGCAGATGGTGGTAGGTATAGGAAAAGGCACATGAAAGGAAGTGAGGACTCTATGCTAGGAGGTGACTGTTTGAGCCATCCAAGAGAAGGATCCATCACATAGGTGTAGTCTTCCAGCAGACCATATAAATTGGTTTCCGAGAGGCATGACCATTCTCGACATCACCATCGCTTAGTGAGTAAAGAAAAATAAGAGCATATGCCTAAAAATTTTAAGAAGGAAAATCCACCTACATTTGATGGGGATATGAAGAAGGTAGAGGATGCAGAAGCATGGTTGCTGGGAATGAGGAAATTTTTCAGAATACATGACTATTATGAGAATATGAAGGCTAGGATTTCCGCGTACAGTTTGAAAGGGAAAGTTTTTATATTGTAGGAAGACTTGAAGAATTTTAGATCCATTACCATGAAGGAGATGACATGGGGAGAGATTGAAAATATCTTCAGAGAATAATACATGTCTGAGCAGTATTATGATAGTAAAACAAAATATTTGTATGAACTCAAAATGGGTAAGTTAACCAATGACGAGTATGTCGCCAAATTTTTTAGAGTTGCTAAGGTATGTACCATATCTCAAGGATGAGAAGGATAAGGTTCATAGGTTTATCAGCGGGCTACCTATGGCAGTTAGGGATAAAATCAAAGTGTTGGAACCTCAAACCCTGAAGGATGATATCAAGAAATTAGAGCATTGGTATGAACAACAAAAACATAGACTTGAGATTAGGAGCAACTAGTAGGCCAAGAGAAATGTTGAATGTAATAATATTTGGGCCAAGAAAAACCCAGACAGGAGGGAAGTGAAGCACCCAGCTTAGACACAGTAGTTTCATCAAAAGCTCAATGTTGCTAACAAGAAAAATGTGTAACAACCAGTGACGACACAACCCAAGTTTGAAGGTTGAGAACCACTCAAGTGTTGTACCTATTTTGGGGACCACATGAGAAGAGATTTCCCACACTAGAAAAATGTTGGACCAAATATTTACAACACTCAAGAGGAAAGAAAAGAAGGTGAAGTAGTTTGGAGTATGCCTAGGATTTATGTAGCAATGGATAATCACCAATAAAATCAACATGATCCATCATTGAGATGGAAGGTAAGCTACAAGAGTAAGTCATTTCCATTTTGATTGACCCAAGTTCCAATTATAGTTATATCAGACTAAATCTTGTGGATAAATGTGGATTGGACAAGGAGTTGCATCTAGAACCTTGGTTGGTTCAATTGGAAACATGCACAAGGAGAAGGATATACCACTCGGTAAGGTTTTGCGCAATTGAGCTCGGTGGCATGGACATGATATATCACTTGAATGTATTACCATTGGGTGGGTATGACTTATTGTTGGGCATAGATTGGTTATACCTACACCAGGCCAAGGTAGATTGTTACGAGAAAGAAATAGAATGATTGGATGAGCAAGGAACAAAAAGAATGTTGCAAGGCAAGAGGAAACACATATTAGTGAGGTTGATCACTGCCATGCAAGCCAAATGTAGCAGCAAAAAAATATGCATGTTTTTTTCAGTACAATGTTTCTAGAGTGAGGAAGCTGGTAGAAGATAAAATGACTAGGAGGCTGAATTACCTCAAAAGTACCCTATTTTGCAACAATATGTATATGTTTTTCTAGTGGAGGTTCCTGGATTACCTCCTCACAGAGAGATATATTTCTCTATCGAACTGGTGCTAGGAGCAACAACAACATCCAAGGCTCCATATATAATGAGCACACCAAAATTGGTTGAGCTCAAACTACAGCTGAAGGAGATGCTTGACAAAGGTTATGTTATCACAAAATTGAACTTGATTGGATGCTAATCAGAAAACTTCATGTAATTGTTTCAAACCAACTTGTGACTGAATCTTAGCCTCTTCAGTCTGAGAGGGCTCTCTCAATAAGGGTTAATGATATTTGATTATGATGAAACTAGATGGCTAACTCTACTTGGAAAATAACTTGCTTTTGATGTGTGTAGGTTGAAAAGAGTATAGGTCTGCAATCATTGGGCTTATGGAGTCAATAAGCTCAGTAGTTCAGTGGTAAGTTCACTTGACATGGAAGCTGAGGCAGGTAAGAGTTTTTAACAGAGTTAAATCACACATAAAACATAAAATAACACAGTCAATTCATCAGTAAAGGAAGTCAGAGCATACACCTATGAATTCTGAGTATTAAAGACGAAAACCACTACAAATGGTACACATAGAAAGTATATATCAAGTAAACACTAAAAACTCCATGAGAATATTAGGTTGGTCAATTAAAAATTCCTCTGTATTACTGAAAACAATCAAATTACATAAAACTGTAGTATTGCCAAAAATTCTCCAACCCTTGACAAATTCAAATATTTGCCCTTTAATAGACTTATTACATGATGAGATGATCTACCTTCTGGCTAGATTCATCAAAATTTTCCTAGTGACACCTTGCATACTCAAGAAAACATCTACTTTAATAAGAAAATAAAAACTATTCTATTTAACAGTCCTTTTCCTAATAGGACTCAAACTGTTCATTATTACATCAATCACCTTATCTCCTAAAAAAATTACATCATTGATAGCTATTCGTTCACATGTTCGAATAGGCTGTGATGGAACTCATCACAACATGACATCATAATTAGCCTCCTCCAAATCTGGAAACAAACCCTATTTTTAAGGAAAAATGGTCTTTATCTTCAATGAATAGTTTGGCTGATGAGTTCTCTTCATCTCCTAGTATTCAAGACTTGCATAACTACTAACATAGTCCTTTGATCCTTTGAAAGTATCCACCTATCCAAAACTACACAAAAACCTGCTCATAAAGCTTCAAAACAGCACGCTACGAAAGTATGACAGTTTCCTAGCATTACAAAAATTCCCTTTTACATCAAAATTTCTGTCTCTTTCCTTTTATATTGTCTCCATGATGCCTTGACACATCCTCCATGTGATTTCCACCTCCTAGAAGCTTCTCAAAATGGTTTAAAATGAAAAAAGAAAGCTACAGGTGGTTTCGTAGCGTTTTCCTGGCTTCTCCATGTGATTTCCACCTCCTGGAATCTTCTCAAAATGGTTTAAAATGAAAAAATAAAGCTACAGGTGGTTTCGTAGCTTTTTCCTGGCTTCAAGCCTAGGAAACACTACGAAACTGTTGAAAACTATGTTTTTTCTAGATTTTTGTCTAGCTTCAAAAATATACTTTCCAGGTGTAGAAAATTTGTTTCTAACACGTCATTCACCTTTTAAAACATAAACCAGCTTAAAATATGAGTCTTGAGGTGTTTCTTCCTCATGGATGATGAGTTGAGCTATTGGATCCTCAACTACTATCATTTTTAGGCCTTTACTCTCCAACTCCTCATGGATTAGTTCTAGTTGTTCCTGGAGGTATTTAACACGATCCTTCAACTTTTTGTTGGTAGAGTTCAAATCCAAGTTCATTCTTCTGACATGTTTGACCTCTTTCCTCAATGGCATAGTCCATTTGATTAACTGTTGTGTGTTGTCTAGGGTCTTTGATATAGTGTCAACCTGCTCTTCCCAAATCTCTTTCATCTTTTCAAACTAAATCTTCTGGATATTACGTTTCCTTGTCTCCTTCTTCATGACAACTATTTCATGGTTAGCCAACTTCAACTATTCTTCAAGGAGTCCAAACTCTATTTTTTCCATTACTTTCTCCTTTCCTTTCTTTGGCTTGCTAACTGGATCTTTCTCTGTAGGTGATGAAAGATCAATTGTGTCTTGTGGTGGTTGGAATGTGTCAGTAGGTGGATGAACCTCTTTACTACTCTCCAATAATTTTCTAGCATGCCTTGTCATGGGCTTCCTAGCCTGGAACATAAAACCTGGATCCTCACCTTCAAACTCTAGCTTGATTGCAGATTTAGCTTTCTTAAGTTTTTGTCCACCTTCATCTATATCCTCAGCCTGGACTATAGGAGTCTCTTCTATATCAATGGCATGTAGTATGTCTTCTAAATTTCCTTTAGCCACTGTTTTAACTTCTAAAGCCACTGTTTTATCTTCTTAAGCCACTGTTTGACTCCTTGTAATCCTTTTGCTTCCTTTTTTACTCACAGCTTGTTCTTTTTTTACAGGTTTGATCACTATTGAATTTTGTTTTGAAGGTGGGACAGTGGGTGTATCAAAACTCTACAATTTCTTTGTTTCCATCATGACTGGTTCACTTTGCTCTACTCTTGCTAGTTCACTTTTTTCTGCCACTAATGGTGATGGGATACCCCTAGGTTTAGGAGTTCTTGTAGGGGTAAGGGTATCCATTTCAAAAACACTAGCAAATAGGAAAGAAGACCAATCTCTACCTAGACTTTGGAGCTCATCTAAAACTAATAATTTTATTAAACCATGATGAAACAATGAGGCATGATAACCTTATGATAAAGTAGGCTATGATCAAACCATAAAAAACTCTTGACATTCTGTCCCACCTCTATTTCTGCACATGTAAATGACTTGTCACATTAAAAATTATATTTTCACTACCTTGGAGGAAAACAAATTCTATGAAACCTTCACCATCATTTAGAGCATAATTTTAGCTTTCCAATGAGCTATTACTTGGTCCGAAACTCCAAATATTCTAGGAGAAATTGATTTTTGAAGATTGTATAAACTATTTTTGACATATAGCCGACCTATGCCCTATCCCTAATGTCGTCCTCCCTCATAAGGTCACGTCTCACATCCTATTGTGTATTAATAAGACCTTAGACCTCATTTTCTCTCAAGTAAATTCGGTGAATATACACAGAAAGGAGTAGTATAGTTCACAACTTGTGAACTTAGAAGAGAGGGAACCTTTTTAATAAAGAAAAAGAGACAGTGTATTAGGTTGGGATGTCTTTGATAGTTAGCTGAGACTGAGCCAGGGAAACATACCTACAAGCAGACCCTCAAAGTTGAATTCTGTTACAGAAATTTTCAAAACATCAGACCTGTCTCACAATGCAGCTCACATAAAATCGTTGGCTCAGGTCTGTCTCCTTATCTCACAGCTCGGATAAATTCTCAGATCCTCTAAAAATTTGGCTCAAAACAATCACTTGACCTGGAATTGCGGTGACCAACAGTGTAGCTCAATTATGTTCATGAATTGAAGTGGTTAAGGACTTATTAACCTATATTACAGTGCAATGTTTTCTGTGCTATCTTTCGGACTTGTTCTAGCTTGAAACTGGTGCTGGTTGTGGGGTAGTGTGTTGCTGTTATAGTCTGGTATTAAAATATTGGTACAGTGTAGAAATCCTGGTACAAAATTTGGCACAAAATTGATAAGGAAGTATGATATAGAATAGCTGGTGCAATTTGGTGCAGATTGGTGCAATGGAGCATTTTTGAATCAACCATCTGATAAAAAAGAAAAGAAGGATAGGTATCCTTGGAGTAGGAGCTCCTAAACACAAGGTTGGTGCCTTGAGAAGAAAGGGTCGAAGCCCTAGAGGTCAAAGCCTCATCAAAGTCCAAGTTGGTGCTTTGGAACAGGTTGGTGCCTGAAGCATAAAGGGTTGGTGCCCTCACATAATTATTGTACTCAATTATTTGAAAAAGGATTGAAGTTCTACTTGATCCTTAATAATATTATTATTATACACTTCTATGTTTTAATTGTGAAGAATCTAACTGGTAAAAAAATAAAAATTGAAAAGAAATATTGATTCACCCTCCTCTCAGTATTTCCAACAATTGGTTTCAGAGCCAACTTCTTCATTATTAGCCTGACAACTAGAAGAAGTATTATTAGACACAATGAAGAACATAGAAGCGACATGGAAGTTGCATGTCTTCGATGGTATAATTTTGGTTTCTGAAAGAAGAGGATGTCCTACTATTTAATGTCCCTTCGTCTTGAAGTGTGGAATTTTGTTTTGAATGGGTACAAATTCCCTTCCACTCTTCCAACTTATCCAGACGAAAGAAAATCCTACATTTTTAATGCCAAATCCTTAAATTCCATCACGAGTGGAATCACCAATTCTGAATTCACTAAAGTCATGAATTGTGACTCGACCAAAGAAGTATGGGATAAGTTGGTTTCCCTATATTATGGGGACTCAAAAGTTAAGAAGGAAAAGCTTCAAACCTATAGAAGACAATTCGAGAGTCTAGAAATGGAAGATGAAGAAGATATTTCATCATACTTCCTCTGAGTAGCTGAAGTAGTTAACCCTCTTAAAGGGCTAGGAGAAAATATTGAAGAAAGCACTATTGTTCAAAAAATCCTAAGGTCTCTTCCTGACAGATTTGACTCCAAAGTAAGTGCCATATAATAAATGAAGGATCTAGATACACTCAAGATGGATGAACTTCATGGAATCCTCATTGATTATGAAATGAGAAAAGGAATTCCAAATTCCAAAGAAGTAGCATTCAAAGCCTCAAAATCAACAAAAAGAGGAAAAGGATGGAATAACAACAGTGATGACTCCGATACTAAAACCGAATTAGCTCAATTTGTATGACGACTAAAGAAGGGATCTAAGCTAAAAGGTAAGTACCCTATTATTTGCTTCAAATGTGGAAGAATAGGTCATTATGTTGCAAAATGTCCTCATAAACATGAGAGTGATGATGAAGAGGATTCTAAAAGGATGGCATACAAAAAGAAAGAGTTTAATAAGAAAAAAATCTTCTCCAAACAAGATGAGCCCGATGAAGATGAATTTGTATTAATCAAGAAGAAATCATCTAGAAATTTCCCTCATCACAATAGAGGAGATGATTCATCAAATGAAGGAAATGACTATGTTGGAAGAAAATAAGTGTTATTCATGGAATTCACAAATGATGATGATTCATAACTAGAAGGAAAAGGAAATATGGATGAATTAATAATAAGTGCCATTGAAGAGAATGATAATTTATGAAAGAAGATCGTTTCTCTCAAAATAGAAAAAGACGAAGCAAAAAGAAGGAAAGACTTGAACAATAAGCTAAAAGAAAAGGAAGATATATGTGAAAAACGTGAAGCTGAAATAGTATCTCTAAGGAAGGAGTTGGAGCAAGTCAAAAGGAGTTGGAAAAGATCTCAAACACTTGATAACATCCTTAATAGTCAAAACCCTCAATATGACAAATCTGGGATTGGTTTCAAAGGAGAATCATCAATTAATAAGGATAATACAAGGAGTTATGCCAGCATACTTTCTTGCCATCCAAAAGAGGAAAATATATCTCGCCAAGAACAAAGGCCCATCTCCAACACAAGAAATGAAGGAAGAAAGACTCCAAGGAAGAATGTTGATTCAAGTTATGGCTCTTACAACAAGTTCCAAACTATCTTTCTTGGGTATTGTTACTATTGTAAAAAAATTGGTCATTAAGCTAAGCATTGCAAGGCTCATAAAAATGAAGCACCAAGATTGAAAGATCAAACAAACAAACTACGTGATCCTAAAGAGCAAGGATAAATCAATAATTACAATTATTTTGATCCAACTTGTTCATCATGCAATAATCATGGTCATAATGAGCAAAATTTCCCACTCAAAAAGGAGGAAGCTAAAAAGGTGAATCTCAATACAGATAAATTTGGCCTAGCTCTATGTGCTCATAGCGATGAGAATAATTGGTTCATGGATAGTGGATGCTCAAGACACATGACAGGTGACCAAAATAAGTTTGTATCATTAAATAAAAAGAACGAAATTGTATCTTTTGGAAGTGGATCTACTAAGATCATTGGAAAAGGAACATCTACTCTCATTAATGGACAAGGAAAGGCCAAAAATACCTTGCTAGTTAAGGGGCTCAAGCAAAATCTCTTAAGTGTTAGCCAACTTGGTGACCAAGGAAATAATGTTGTCTTTAGTACTAAAAGATGTGAAATAAGAGACTCATCCTCGGGAGAAATTGTGGAAAAATGAGTAAGAAGACCAACTAACGTTTACATTCTAAGAAAAATCCAAGGAGATAAATGTTACTTGAGTCAAACAAATGAAAGTTGGTTATGGAACAAGCGATTGGGGCATACAAGTTTTGAAAAATTGATCAATATCAGTAAGATTAATGCAATAAGGGACATTCCTAAGATGTTCAAGCTAGATCAAGTTGTATGTGGCGCATGTCAGCATGGAAATCAAACTAGAACCAACTACAAAACTAAGAAGTTTTCACATTAAAACATCTCGAGATCATTGATGCAAATCTATGTGGGCCAACTAGAACTCCAGATCTTCAAGGTGAAAGGTAATTTTCTTTATTTTTTTATGACTATACTAGAATGATGTGGGTATATTTCATAAGATATAAATCCAAAGCATTTAAATGTTTTAAGAATCTTAAAGCTCTCATTGAAAATGAGAAAGATTCTAAGATTAAATGTCTTATAACATATAGAGGAGGAGAATTCACCTCAAAAGAATTTGATGAATTCTGTAAAGAACATGGAATCGAAAGAGAACTCTCTACTGCTAGGACTCCTAATAAAAATGGAGTAGTTGAAAGAAGAAAGCGAACCGTTTAAGAAATGGCAAGGAAAATGCTACTAGTAGCTGATTTGCAACCAAAGTTTTGGAGAGAAGAAGTTGGGGCGATAGTTTATACCTTAAATCAAACCCAACTAAGACCATATAATGAAAAGACTCCTTATGAATTATGGAAAGGAAGACCTGCTTCAGTAAGTATTTTAGGATTTTTGGAAGAAAATGCTTCATAAAAATCAATGATGATTCACCAGGAAAATTTGATTCTCGGGTTGACGAAGGAATATTCCTTGGGAATTCCATAAGGATCAAAGCTTACAAATGTTACAACAATCGTCTACAGAAAAATAGTGGAAAGCATTGATGTGAAGATTGATGAAGGAAATTTAGAAAAGAAAATTGAGGAAAGAAAGTGAAGAAGAACCTGAAAAAGATGAAGAGCCACAAAGTGACCCTTCAAAAACTCCTTCTAAGATCAAATTAATTCAAAAACATCATCCAGAAGAATAGATTATTGGGCATATAGATGAAGGAATCCAAAATCGAAGAAGGATGAAAAACACTCCAAGAAAAGATGATGTTGCTCTCTTATCATTAATAGAACTTGAAAATTTTTCTCAAGCAAGTAAAGATCCTCATTGGATAAAGGCCATGGAAGAAGAAATGTATCAAATCGAAAAGAAAGAGACTTGGGAGATGGTACCTCACCCACAAGATAAAAATATAATTGGAACAAAATGGGTATTCAAAAACAAGATGAGTGAGGATGGTAAAATCATCAAAAAAGCTAGATTGGAAACTCTCATAGATGCGACTCTTTACAGGTCAATAATTGGAGCTATCCTATACTTAATTGCTACAAGGCCAGATATTATGCAAGAAGTGGGAACGGTAGCAAGATTTCATTCAAGTCCTAAAAAATCCCATCTAGCAGCTGTGAAGAGAATTCTCAGATATCTGAAAGGAATGGTTGATTTCTGTATTTGGTATCGTAAGAGTTCAACTCTTATTGTGACAACTTACTCTGATGTTGATTGGGCCGGAAGCATGGATGATCGAAAAAGTACTAGTGGAAATGCATTTTCTATGGGAGATTGTCTTGTACCTTGGCTCAAAAAAATAAATCATCTATATCTCTTTCTACAACTGAAGCCGAATATATAGTTGTTTCTGATTGTTGTACACAAATTCTATGGATGAAGGAAGCCTTGAAGGATGTCAACATAGAAACCAAGCAACCAATTACTATTTTTTGTGACAACACTAGCGTCGTCAGTCTTTCAAAGAATCCGATGATACACTAAAAGACCAAACATATTCCAATCAAATACCACTTTCTCCGTGAGCAAGTTGTTGAACAAAATATCAAGTTGGAATATGTCAATACAAAAGATAAAATTGCAGGTATATATACAAAACCCCTTCCATGAGAAGCATTTGAGTATCTTTTCCAAAATATGGGGTCATTTCTCTTGCATCACATTAAATCAAGCAGCATCTCAGGAGGAACAACATGATAGGGGGAGCAGCGTGATAGGGGAGCACATTAGCACCCCATTTCCATTGATGTCAAAGGGGAAGAGAAGAAAAATAATGCCATCCAATGACAAAGGGGGAGATTGTTAATCTAAGTTGTCATTATTGGAAATAGGATGCTTAATGATGATGAATGATGATTAATGGCCATACTAAAGGATTAGATTATCATATATATGATGAAGGACTCATGAAGACACATATCATTATGGCATGATAACCTTATGATAAATTAGGCTATGATCAAACCAAAAAAAACCTCTTGACATTCTATCCTACCTCTATTTCTGCACCAGTAAATGACTTGTCACATTAAAAATTATATTTTCACTACCTTGGAGGCAAAATATTTCTATGAAACCTTCATCGTTATTTGGAGCATAATTTTAGCTTTCCAATGAGCTATTACTTGGACCGAAACTCCCAATAGTTTAGGAGAAATTGATTTTTGAAGATCATATATCCTATTTTTGACATATAGCCGACCTATGCCCTATACCTAATGTTAGCCTCCCTCATAAGGTCACGTCTCACATCTTAATGCGTATTAATAATACCTTAGACCTCATTTTCTCTCAAGTAAATTCGGTGAATATACACAGAAAGGAGCATTACAGTTCACAACTCATGAACTTAAAAGAGTGGGAGCCTTTTTAATAGAGAAAAAGAGACAACATGTTAGGTTGGGATGTCTTTTATAATTAGCTGAGACTAGTCCATGAAAACATACCTACAGGTAGACCCTCGAAGTTGAATTCTGTTACATAAATCTCCAGAAGCTCAGACCTGTCTCACATCTCCAAAATCTCGGACCTGTCTCACAATGTAGCTCAGATAAAATCATTGGCTCGGGTCTGTCTCCTTATCTCCCAGCTCAGAAAAATTCTCGGATTTGTCTCCATATAATACATCTCAGATCCTCTAAACCTTTAGCTTGGAAAAATTAGTTGACCTGGAATTGCGGTGACCAGCAGTGTTACTCAAATTTGTTTGTGAGTAGAAGTGGTTAAGGACTTCTTAACCTATTTTACAATGCAATGTTTTCTCTGCTATATTTTAGACTTGTTGTAGCTTGAAACTAGTGCTGGCTATGGGGTAGTGTGTTTTTGTTGTAGTCTGGTATTAAAATCTTGGTACAGTGTAGAAGTCCTGGTAGAGACTTTGGCACAGAAATGATAAAGAAGTACGATATAGAATAGCGGTATAGTTTGCTGAAGATTGGTGCAATGGAGCATATTTGAATCAATCATCTGATAACAAAGAAAAGATGGATTGGTGTCCTTGGAGTAGGAGCTCCTAAACACAATGTTGGTGCCTTGAGAAGAATGGGTCGAAGTCCTAGAGGTCGGAGCCTCATAAAAGTCCAAGTTGGTTCTTGGCAACAGGTTGGTGCCTGAAGCATAAAGGGTTGGTGCCCTCACATAATTATTGTACTCAATTATTTGAAAAAGGATTGAAGTTCTACTTTATCCTTAATAATAATATTATTATACACTTCTTTGTTTTAATTGTGAAGAATCTAACTGCTAAAAAAATAACAATTGAAAAGAAATATTGATTCACCCCCCTCTCGGTATTTCCAACATTTATAACAACATGACCAATTTTGGAAAACTTCCTAATATACCTCCTGTAGTATCCTACCAATCCCCTAAATGATCTAATCTCATCCACGTTCCTTGGAGTTGACCAATCTCTTATGGCTTTGATATTTTTAGGGTCAACTGAATGCCTTTCTTAGAGATAATGTTCCCTAGATAGTGTATCTATGATTGCAAGAAGTCACACTTGCTGAGTTGCATAGATCTGATGTTCTCTCAATAGTTGTAACACCACAACCAAATGTTTTTTCATGTTAATATTTTGTTTTTGAATAGATTAAAATTTTAAAAAGCAATCTTTGAGGTAAAAATCACATTATCATGAACAAAGTCGACGCGTTTCGAACCAACCAGTGTGGTTCATCATCAGGACTAGGTGAGAGATCAGATCAGTCGTTAAGTTTAAATAGATGTAGGAGAGGAAAGAAAACCGTTAAAATCAGCCAATTTGACTATAAAACGGTTAGTTCAATAATTAAAAATAAAAATAAAAAATGGCTAGTTTGAATATTCAAATTAAAAGTCTAATTAAAAAGTTAAAATAAATAAAATAAAATAAAATTTTATAGTTTAATTATTTAATTTTTCATTAATTGATTATTATACATTATTTTATTGTAAAAATTTTAAAATAAAATAAATAAATATTAATTAATTAATTAATAATAATATTATAATAATAAGACTAGAAATAAAATAGTTCCCTTAATTTACATATTTTTAATTATAAATTGAAATGGCTAGTTTGAAAATTCAGATTAATAGTTTAATTAAAATTTATTATTAGAAATAGCAAAATTTTTATTTTTATTAATCTCGGTAATCGAATTTTCAAATATTATTTAATTAAAATTATCTATTATTATATTGAAATTCTACCTATATATATAGTAATAATAAAAATAATAATAAATAAATAAAAATAATTAATAAAAATAAAATAAAATAAATAAATATAAAAATATATATATATATATATATATAAAATGAAATTGAAAAAAATAAAAAATAAAAAATAAAAAATAAAAATAAAAATAAAAATAAAAATAAATAAATAAATAAATAAAAATATAAAAATATAAAAAATAAAAAATAAATAAAATAAATAAAAATATAAAAAATAATAATAATAATAATAATAAATAAATAAAAATAAAAATAAAAATAAAAATAAATAAATAAATAAATAAATAAATAAAATAAAATTATTATCTGTATCGAAGAGGCTAAGGTCTTAGCCAGGGTTGATCATTTTCATCATCGTAAGTTAAGAGAGGCCCTTGAAATTGAAAAAAGGCCCTTAAATCTCAATAGAGATGACGGTTGGAATATAAGCAGGTATTGGATCCGTGCCTTATATTCTTAATCTTCTTCTTCTTTCTTGATAGTACTATTTATTTATTTTATTTATTTATTCTTCTTTTATATATATATATATATATATATATATAGATATATATATATATATATATATATATATATATATATATATATATATATATATATATAATTTATTTATTTATTTTTTAAAAATTTTATTTTATTTATTTATTTATTTATTTATTATTATTATATATATATATATATATATATATATATATATATATATATATTTTTTTTTTCTTTTTCTTTTTTTTTCAATTTCATTTTATATATATATATATTCTTATATTTATTTATTTTTTATTTATTTTTATTTTTATATTTATTTATTTTATTTTATTTTTATTAATTATTTTTATTTATTTATTTATTATTATTTTTATTATTACTATTATATATATATATATATATATTTTATAGGTAGAATTTCAATATAATAATAGATAATTTTAATTAAATAATATTTGAAAATTCGATTACCGAGATTAATAAAAATAAAAATTTTGCTATTTCTAATAATTTTTAATTAAACTATTAATCTGAATTTTCAAACTAGCCATTTCAATTTGTAATTAAAAATATGTAAATTAAGGGAACTATTTTATTTCTTGTCTTATTATTATAATATTATTATTAATTAATTAATTAATTATTTATTTATTTTATTTTTAAATATTTACAATAAAATAATGTATAATAATCAATTAATGAAAAATTAAATAATTAAACTATAAAATTGAATTTTATTTTTATTTATTTTAACTTTTTAATTAGACTTTTAATTTGAATATTCAAACTAGCCGTTTTTTTAATTATTGAACTAACCGTTTTATAGTCAAATTAGCTGATTTTAACGGTTTTCTTTCCTCTCCTACATCTATTTAAACTTAACGACTGATCTGATCTCTCACCTAGTCCCGATGATGAACCACACTGGTTGGTTCGAAACGCGTCGACTTTGTTCATGATAATGTGATTTTTACCGAAAGATTTCTGCTTAATTTATTGATGGATCATAGAAAGCCAAATAAGCCAAAAATCTAGTAGATGGTTCTAATTTCGTGTTAAAATACTATGAAAAACTTATCCAAGTATGGAAGTAATACTTCATTCATCGGGCGGATGAACGTGGTCGGTGTTAGTGTGTCCAGAAGGTACCACTATGAATTCATAGTTCTCGCTTATCTTGTTACGAAGGTATTTTTATGGATAAATTCCTCCTTAATTCTCACTTGATGGTATCAAAAGCCTTAATTCAATTTGTAACTATTTCTCCTCTTAGCAGTCAAAAGTCATCAATCCTTGGTAATAGGTATCTATTCTTAATGGCTACTATATTTTGTTTCACCGTAATTAGTGCACAATCGAAGGATTCTGCCTTTCTTCTTTACAATTAATATTGGGGCTCCCAGAGAGGCACTTGGCCTTATGTATCTTTGTTATCACTCGAGAAAAAAATCCGACATTATTTTGACAAAGTCATATAGGTTCATGTGTCAAAGGTAGGGTTGTAGGGTTCATTTTTCATTACTTGGTCAAGGAAAATTTTTAATTTTTCTTATTAAGCTTACCCTAAGGTCTAAACCCACTCACTTTCAAATCCCCTCATGTCACATCACTCATAATTTTCTAATAGTTTTCATTTCCCAAATTTTTAGTACCGAAATTTTAATTTTAGCCAAGAAACCACAATTTCGCAGCAAAATACACTGATAAATTTCAATTTTCGCTACAAAACCGTTGATACTTTCATACCGAAAACACCCAGAAATACACTAAGAACGCTACGAAAGTGAGGTTTCCTGATGGTCACGTCAAATTAGGCATTAGGTGGTCTCGAGAGGTTTGTGGGTTGAGATAGAAGGTATTTGGAGCACGTAACATCTTGGGTCCTTGGAGGTTGTGGGTGGAATGAAATCTCGAGGCAAACCTTGGGATTCCATAGAGTGCATGGGTTGAGCTGCTTCACCCCATGGAGCCTGTAATAGCTTGGGTGAATATCCGAAGCCAAAATGTGTTTGAACTCGAATCACGGTTCCCGGTTAGCACCTACAGTGGTACGATGATTTTTGGACTCACACAGGAGAGGTGAAAAATTGTATGTGCACGAGGGGGGTGAGGTTGGGCACCTATGGACTCCCCATGAAGAAGAAATAATTTTGGGGATTGAGTAAGGACGTCCTATGGAGTCCCTGAATACGGCAGCAGGCATGGTCACGACAGCAGAGTCCCCCCCAGGACTGTGGAATTTGGCCGGGGCGACAGCTGTAAGTAGCGGTGGTTGCGGTAGCTCTATGGTTGGGTGGAGAGTCATAGCCCAAATTTAGTTTTCCTGCAGACTAAAAGATAATTATTCGTGAATATTGTGTTAGATATTTTGACACATAGGAAATAGTATCCTTGCTGTGTGCAGCACAGCAAATCCTTCAATCCTATCCCAAGTTGTTCTTAAGGGGGGATGTTAGGATATTCTGACACATAGGAAATAGTTAAGTATAACTTATTCTAGCGTAGAGTTAGGTAAAGTGTATTTCTTTACTATGTACATTTGTAACTTATAATCCGATGGTCACAATATGTAGTGTGTTATCACCAAAATCAGACCTGATAGGCTGCTGATTAGACAACTTCAGTGTAACTATTTCAAACCAAAATTTTGACTAAGGCCTAGCCTCCTTAGCATGAGAGGGCTCTCTCAAGGATTAATGATATGGAATAATGATATAGATAGATGGCTAAATCTATGTGTCTTGGTTTTGTATGTTTAAAGGTTGAAAAGATGGAGGCTTGCTACCATTGGGCTATGGATTCAGTGACAGGGATAAAGATAACAATAGCTCTTCTTATAGAAACTAAGGCTTGTATATACTTCAATGAAAGAATGACACATTAAGGAAAATCCCAATAACTTGAGGTTCAAAGGAAGTCAGAACATATGATATATGAATTCTAAGTAATGATACATCAAGGTATTGAAAAGGAAAGTATTAAAATGGATTCATCAAAGCTTAACACTTAAAGGAAGTCAGAGCATCAATAACCATGATTTCTGAGTAATAAGCGTTTAAACATTGAAGAAAACCTTTCAAAGATAGGACTCAAAAAATCAATTCACCATAGTTCAATACTTAAAGGAAGTTAGAGCATGTTCCTCCATGAATTCTGAGTAATAAGAATTTAAGACTATGGAAGTAAAACATATTAAAGATAAGAGATAAAACTCATTGAATTCTACTAAGAATTTCAGGTCCAGAAAAGTTTGATTGCTTCTGTATATATTAGTCCCTTCAAAGCATTTACAAAAGTAGTCATTTCATATCACATTTTCCAACCTGTAGGTTGAAACTAACATCAACATGTATACATTGGGCATTATGGAGTCATGGTAATCTTCAGAAAAATCAACACAGTCTACCTAGCATGGAAGTCAAGGCATTTATAGTTCAAGTTAATGGAATAAAAGATGTAAAAAAATGAAACACACAGTCAGCTCAATTATGAAGGAAGTCAGAGCATCATTGATGAATTCTGAGTATCATAATACAACACCACTGCAATAGAAGAATTTAAAGGACGCCATCAAAAAAATAACACACAGTAACTCCTCATGAATCTTGAGTTGTCTAAGCAGAAACTCTGTATTAAGATGTAAAACAGTGACACACAAAACACAGTCTTTTGCTAATGAAATGTCCAACCCTTGTAGAATTCGACCTCATGCTCTATATATAACATTTACAATAGAGTATTCTTTCATCCTCCACTAGAGAATCTGAATTCCCATGCTTTGACACCTTTCCTAATCTTAAACATGCTATTAATTACAAAATGACAACTATACTGCCTTTGAAAAGTCCTAATTCTAATAGGATTGAAACTCCTAAATATGCTTCTAACAACCTTATATAGTCTTTAATTCATCCTTTGACACCTTCTATCCCATGAATTAGAATTTTTATGCTGACCATTTACTTAAAGTCACCCTGCTGCTGATGATAAAACTGTCCTAGAAATTAGGAAACATGTTTCCTGTTTTTCAGCCCTTTACTTTCATTGTCATCTTTGAGCACTTTAATAGTTGATGTATCAGATTCACATGTGTCATATTTTCCAAATATTTCCGTAAATCTTTCAATCTTCCAGCTATGCAAAAAAACATCTTCAAAATGATGTAAAAAGTTAGAAGATAAGCCTGCGTTACGAAAGTAGTTTATTTTCGTAGCGCATTTTGTAGCTCGGTGTAAAACCTTTCTTTTTACTCATATTTTCACTTAATTTCTTCATTAGAACTTCCAGCTATTATATCCATGCTTCCACCAACAAATTTAAACCAAAATCTCATCAATATTCCCTCCAAAATTTATATGTAAATGTGCAAAAGACTGATTCAGCAAATTATTTATGTTTCATTCTTGAAAATTAGGTCTTGGAACAGAGCCTATAGCTTCTCATCCATGATGTATTTTGAGAGACTGAAAGAGGTTTTTTGAGGTCATTCTATCTTGAATAAAAAACTCTCTTGGTGTTTTGAAATACTTCTCCTACTGTCCATAAACTGTCTTTGAAAAAAATGTGTAAAACAGGAAAACTCCGTTTTCTGAAAATAGGGCTTCAAATAAAGCCTTGTATCTACGAACTGATAACACTTGTGAAGAAAATGAGATAGGGTTTTGTAGTTAGTTATGTTAGGAAGAAAAACCTATTTCATTTTTCCAACATTCATTTTCAGTTTCCCAGAAACCCCCTTGGAATTTGACTACTAAAACAAAAAAAATAGAGTTTTTCTCTTCATGGTGAAAACACTGCTTCAGCAGTTTCGTAGTGCATTTGATCAAATTTGCACTAGTTGCACTACGAAACTGCTGTGTAGGCAGCTTTGTTGAAAATTTCTTCGAAATTTGTAATTTGGAAATACTCAGACTTTAAGGGCATTAGTATCATTTCAAGAACACAACATCATGACCCTGAAAACATAATCTTCATCAAGTTTTACCTTCATTTTGATTAGAGATTATCTTATGGGTTTATCATTCTATTTCACTGTCCCTTTAACTTTTCTTGAGACTTTGTCAACTCTATCTCCAGATCTTCCACCTAGCAATCTCATAGTTTGCTGATATCAACTTTTCCTCTAGGATTTGATACTTTGTCATTTCCTCTTGTGCTTTCAGGTTCAAACCTTAAAAAATGTCCTGACCTATGATTCTTTTTCTCTTCTGCCATACTTGCCTTCAAAAATTTCTTGTTTTCTTCTTTCAAAATTTAATAATCAGCCTCGCTTGAATAAAGATTTAGCCTCTCTTGATTAAAAAGGGTCAGCCTCGCTTGATAAAAGAGTCAGCCTCGCTTGATGATAGATGAGAATAGCTTTGGTGTAAGATGACCATAAGCTTAAACTCGAAACAGAGATGTTTCACTGCTTGTTGTGAGTAAATGAAAACTGAAATGAGTAAAACATATCAGAAATTTCAATTTTTAAATCTCTTTTCACAAATGACACCTCTGTTGTAGTAATGATGGATATGAATGGTTGAACACTTCGAAAATGACCCCTAACTGACTCACTATGATGTTATCATATCATACCCTAACGGATTCTGACAGTTTCTGGCATTTGACATGACACTTCTAAGAATCCGCGCTTTCGTAGCGCACATAGTGAAATTTTGCTAAAATGCGCTACGAAATTAGCAGTGCTTTCGTAGCGCAAAACTGAGTTTTTGAATTGATCGCGCTACGAAACTGCGGTTTTGTGGCTAATTGCAGAGGATTTTTCCAAAAATTTAAAACATGATTTCTAAATGAATGACGGGACTTTTCAATCATGGAATGAGACTTAAGGACCTTATTTGGAAATGAAAACTGACTTTTTAAGACTTCTAAACCTATCACTTACCTTTATTAAGAATGAAATGACTTAAGACCTTTTTGACACTATGACTAAAACAAGGTAAACTTTCAGAGTTTAGAATTTTTTTTTAGGGTGATAACATAGTGATCTGACGGTTCACTCTCTCCTCGGTATTATCGACACTTGATGTGTGGCTTAACACCTGATTGGTCCATGATCTCTATTTAAAGAGCATGGAGGGTCATTTTTCCGGCAACCATTTATGAGAGAAGCTTATGTAAATTTTATTTATTTATATTAATAAATTTCCTGAAGTGGTCGCGTTGGCTCATGCCATGGACTATTTCCTTCTTCGAGGGTTTTAACCATGTCAAATACTGGTGTATTTATTTGTGATTTGTTTGTGAGCGGTGACCTTTGGTGTTTGATCTAAGGAACTTACCCTGTAAATTCATACATGGTATCAGAGCCATTTTTAGGGCCACATATGTTGTTGATCCAAATTCGAAGTCGGTTTGACTGCATACGACTGTCGTTTTCCATATCTACGATTCCTGACTACTTTCGAGTCGAGAAAACTGCTATGTTGTGTCCGGAGCATCTTTCACAGTGAGGAACCCCTTTCGTTTCATGCAAAAAGGTTTCCGGTTTCCCAAGTTATGTCATTTTAGATTTGGAGGTATAAAGTATCTTTTTTGCAGTTATATTTATTAATCCTTTTTTTTTATATCGGTTCCCTCAGTTTATTTTGGTTTATAGTTTTTTTTTATTGCCGGATCTATACCCTCTTCTCCGTCTATGCTCTTTTCTCTGCGCTATGTGTGATCTCGACAAATTAGAAATGGGAAGAAGAGATTTTTCTGCTACGTATGCTCTTTCCCTGCGTCTTTATGCGATCTCGGGAAATCAGAAATAGCGGAAGAAATATAGTTGCGGGTAAGACTGGCCGGAAATGTAACATTTTGCTGTAAGGGTTGTTTTTTGTTTTTTTTTGCACGTTTTTTGTGTTTTTTGTTTAGGGAAAATCACGCACATCGAAAAGCAAAAAAAATAAAAAATAAAAACCCCTTCCTCCTTTCAAACAATTATAGAATTATTTTATTAGCTCACTTGGTGTAAAGTTACTTTATGAGAATAGAGGTCTTGGGTTCAAGTCTCTTTGGCAAGCTTCTTTTTCTAAAAAGGATTTTTGTTAAGTTAATTTTTCTTTCAAAAAAACATTTTGGCAAGTTGTTGGTTTTAAAAAAGGGTTTATTTATAAAGCACATTGTAAAAGTGACTCTCACTTATTTATAAAATAGGGTCACATAAAGTAGCTTTTTTTAAAAGTGAGTGTATTGTATTAATTTTGGAAAAGGGGGGGGGGGGAGTGTGTGTAATTTTTTTTTTTTTAAGTACATCTTCATCATCATCTTTTAACTGCAGAAATTATACAACAAGCATGTAAATCTTAGATTCACCTGATCTAACAATGTGCTAAAGTGAAATACTGAATTGCTTCTACAAATCCTTTGTAGAATTAAAAACGCAATCGCTAATCACATGAACATAAATAAAGATCAATCACACATAACACAGATAAGTTCCCAGGGAAAGGTTACAGCTAATAACCCCACTATCTTCTATTGTATATTATATCATGGGTCTTGAAACAATTACATACAAAACACTTCTCACAAGAGTCCTCAGTACATTAGCTAATTGTCTCACACTGTCATACAAAATTTGGCAAATACCTTAGCCAATTTGTTGTCTCTAGACAGCATGTGAGATCACTGATTATGAATTAATTAATATTTAATTCACTATATCTCTCACTAGTGTATCTTCAGTTACAACTAGCACAACTGAGTTTAACTCACTGAACTGAGTTAAACTGATTTACAACTTGCACCAACTCATGCACCACTGCACTTCGAACTCTGTTACAACTAGAATTACTCTGCATGTCCCACCAACCAACCTCTAACTTGAAATTCACTAGCTAACTGAATTTTCCACTTCAGTTAACTATTTAAAGTCCACATTGAGAATATATTACAGTTTAATGCCCATCTAAATTAAGGGATAATAAAAATAGACAAGCACCCAAAAATAGCCCTGTGGGCCCCACCCTAGTGTAGGTGCTTAATGCACTAGTGTGGGTGTTGAATCTTCTTGTTGAATCTGAACACTCCCTCACAACAAGAAATGGATTATCTTTCACCCCGATCCTGTCTCTATGGTATTTTAATTTTCTCCTAGTGAGCGCCTTCGTCAGAATACTGCATCCTGATCTTCCGTGGGAATGTACTGAAGAAACATGATCCTCCTATGCACACAATCTCTGAGATGATGGTACCATATATCTATATGCTTGAACCTATCATGAAACACATGATTAATCGAGAGTTTAATGCAACTCTAATTATCACAATGTATCACTGTCGGATCCATCTGAGAACCAAAAAAACCAACCAAGATCTTTCTCATCCAGATAGCCTCACATGTAGCTTGGCTTGATGCCATGTATTCCACTTTCGCTGAACTGAGTGCCACAGATCTCTACTTCTTGTTGTTCCAAGAAACAATTGTAGACTTGATACTAAAGATCCCTCCTGATGTTCTCTTTCTATCTGAAGGACTACCAGCCCGATCTGCATCCGTGAAGCCATGCAACTTCACTCCATCCCTTCTTCTGTACCATACACCATACTCTGATGTGCCCCTCAGGTATCTAAGGACATGCTTCCCCGCCTTCCAAAAGAGCTTGGTAGGCTTAGTCATAGCTTGATTCAGCTGGTTAACCACATAGAAAATATGTGGTCTCGTGTTCACTAGATACATTAGCGAACCCACTAACTGTCGATAGACAATAGCATCCACTACCTCTCCAGAAGTAGCATCCTCTTCCCTCTAGTTTCTTGGAAGAGGCCTATCCATGGGTTTGAAGATATCCATGTTAAACTTACCTAGTATCTCCTTTGCATACTTTCCTTGAGACAAAAAAAGTTCACCATCCCGCTGCCATATTTCCAATCCAAGGAAATAATGAAGGAGGCCCATATCCTTCATTTCGAACTCCCTTGTAAGATCCTCCTTGCATGAGTGTATCAGCTGCTCATCACCAGTCAAAAATAGATCATCAACATAAATAAAAATGATCAATAGATACCCTATACCATGATCTAGTACATGTTTGCATCTGCTTCACTTTTGGTGAAGCCGAGTGTGGTGAAATAGCTTTCTATCCGAGTGTACCAAGCACGGGGTGCTTGCTTCAGCCCATACAATGCTCTTTTTCTCCTGCACACATGTGACTCACTGTTGAAGGTATAGAAACCTTCAGAATACTCTATGTATGCCTCCTCCTCAATTATCCCATTGAGATACACAGTTTTCACATCCATCTGATGAATGTGCCATCCCATCTACGCTGAGAGTGCAAGGATGGTCCTTATGGAAGAGTACCTTGCGACAGGCGCAAAAGTCTCATCATAATCTATCCCCTTGATATGTGAGAATCCCAGGGCCACAAATATAGCCTTGTATTTCTCCACACTCCCATTAGCAACTTGCTTTACATTGTAGATCCATCTCAAACCTACCACTGATTTGTAAACTAGTCTTGGGACAATTTCCCATGCACTGTTTTTGACAATGGAGTCATATGCCTCCACCAAATTTTCATGAATCCAAGTAGGTTTATGCACTGCTTCCTGAAAGGAATATGGTTCAGTCACAATACATTTTCTCATGAGAGCCATGTATCCAGTAAACAGGTCAGGAGACTATCTTTGTCTATGTTGTGAAGTAGGGGCTCCTACATTCTCTGCAACGTCGAGTCTCAGCTTATCAGCTTCTGTGGTGTGCCTTTTTCCATTTCTGATGGATGGCTCTACATGATTGATTTCCTCCACTCCATGAACTTCCTCATGTGGCTGATCCACATCTTGAGACTCATCTTTGGGACCTAGCGATTCCTCCTCTGCATGCAAGTCTAACTCCTTCTCAAGGGACAACTGCATGGCTTTCCCCTCATCAAATTTTATATGCCGTCGAACAATAGTAATTCTATTGTTTGGAAAATACACACGATAATTATGGGGTGTTTCTGTGTACCCCACAAAAATCCCAACTTCAGCAGTCAGTTCCATCTTGTTCTTGACGTCCTTGATCACATGTACATAAATAGATGAGCCAAAAATATTAAAGTTTGAAACATTTGGTTTCTTACCAATGAAAGCTTCTTAAGGTGTACTCATGCCAAGTACTCTATGAGGACAACGGTTTTGCACATAAATCGTAGTGTTGCATGCTTCCGCCCAAAAATTCTTTGGTAGGCCCTAATCATGCAACATCGCTCATGTTGCACCCACGATTGTTCTATTCTTCCTCTCTGCGACCCCATTGTGTTGTGGGTTATGAGGTGCTATGAGTTCTCTTCGAATTCCTTCTTTGCTACAGAAGTTCTTGAATTAGTTAGAGATGTATTCTCCACCATTATCGCTCCTAAGAGCCTTCACTTACTTCCCCGACTCTTTCTCCACCAATGCCTTAAACTCACAAAACTTATATAATGTTTGATCTTTCTTCTGCATGAAGAAGATCCAACATTTACGAGGAAAGTCATAAAAAAATATTACATAGTACTTATGTTTTGTTGTTGAAGAAACTGAGAATGGTCCACACACGTCTGTGTGAACTCTCTCAAGGATCCCCGAAGCACGGTTATCCTTCTCATGAAAGATGGAATTTACATACTTTCCCATGGTGGAACCCTTGCACTGATCTAACTAAGAAAGTGTTCCCATTGGAAGTTCAGTAGATATTTGATGCATGACTTTCAAGGCTCCATGATGAAGATGACCCAATCACCTGTGCCATAATTCACCCTCATCCCGGCTCACCACTTTCTCTGCCTTGCCCACCATGGTAGCACAACCATCTACCTCCATATTGTAGAGATTCTTAACTCGAATCCCTATCCTCTTGGCTTGACCCATTGTTTTATGTCAAAGGAAAGCGTTTCCATCACTAAAAACAATGTCATAGCCTCTGTCCTCCAACATTGTGACTGAAACCAATTTTTTCTTTAGAACTGGTACATGCATTACATCTTTTAATTGAAATGGTTTACCCGACTCCCTATGAAAGGTAATGGTACCAATCTCGATAGCACTGTATTGTACGTCATCGCCTATCTCAATATGCATCTGGAGATCTTTCTCCTCCAAGTCACTGAAAATTTCCTTGTCTCCCTTCATGTGAAAGGAAGCGTCACTATCCAAATACCACACCGATCCCAATGCAGTTGACACAATACATGAAATCAAGGAGAAGTAAAGCTCAAATTGCGAGGCAAGGGCCTCACCAGCTGTAGATCTAACAGCCTTCTTGTTCTTATTCTTTTGTGGGAAGTTAGTAGCAAAATGCCCATGTTCGTGACAGTGAATTCACTTCACCTTAGACATGTCCTCCTTCTTGCCTTTAGACTCAGATTTAGAATGGAATTTCTTCCCCTTCCCCTTCTTCGCGTTGGCAGCCAAAGTAAAATCCTCTTCATCATCATGCTTTGATGAAGAGCCTTATCTAGTGTTCCTTTTGAACTCCTCCTACACCAGATCAGACCACAGTCGTTCCCAATCCAACAATTTTTCCCGTCCATTGACAGATTCTTCATAACTGTGCCAAATCTTAGGAAGTCCTAGGAGAGCCAAACTCACCAAATCATCATCAACGACTGTTATTCCCACACTCTCCAGTTCATCTCGACATTGGAAAAACTTTGCGAGATACTTTGGAATGGTGTCGCCTTTTTCCATCTTGATCTTCCTGAGTTTATCTTTGAGCGCCAATTTCCTATGGTCAGTTTTGCTTTCGAATAGATCCATCAAAGCCTTCCACATAGCATATGGTGTGGCTTTCCCATGGAGGCTTGGGACAATGTGGTCTCGTACTCCCTCCAACAGGATCCTCCTCGCCTTTGCCACTTTCTTTTGCCATGCATCAAGATTGGCAGCATCTGCAGCATCTAGCTTAGGAAAATATTTTTTAATGAATTTGTTCAAGCCATTGTCTTCGAGTACTGCCTCCATCCTGTCTTTTCAAGAAATGTAGTTTGAGATGCCATCAATTGCATACTCTAACCTCAAGCCATTGAAATCCATTTCAATCTTGAATCAGCTGTAGCAGCAAGAAATTCTTTTTGCAAATTCAAATTCTATCTAGTCACAAAATCAACTCCTGCTTCACTTTTGGAATTTCCCGTGCTCTGATACCATGCAGAAATTATACAACAAGCATGTATATCTTGGATTCACCCGATCTAACAATATGCTAAAGTTAAATACTGAATCGCTTCTACAAATCTGTTGTGGAATTAAAATCATTATCGCTAATCACATGAACATGAAGAAAGATCAATCACACACAACATAGATAATTTCTCGGGGAAAGCTTACAGGTAAAAACCCCACTATCTTCTATTATATATTATATCATGGATCATGGAACAATTACATAAAAAAACTCTTCTCACAAGAGCCCTCAGTACATCTGCTAATTATCTCACACTATCATACCAAAATTGGAAAATCCCTTAGCCAATTCACTGCCTCTAGACAACCTGCCTTCACTGCGCAATCCCTAAATTGATGTAATCCTGCCTGCCTTGACTGCTTAAGTATCATGGGCACATCCAATGTGTGTTTAATTGCATGCGTGCAAGCGGATAATGTCACAACTAATAGTAAAATTCCCTTTCACCTAGAACTCAACTGTGTCTCCACTGGATCTGAGATGCATGCAGCTAATAATAGTAAATCCTTAGTTGCATGTGAGATCACTGATTGTGAATTAATTAATATTTAATTCATTAGATCTCTCACTAGTGTTTCTTCAGTTACAACTAACACAACTAATTTTAACTCACTTAACTTAGTTAAACTGATTTACAACTTGCACCAACTCATGCACCACTGCACTTTGAACTTTGTTACAACTAGAATTATTCTGCATGTCCCACCAACCAACCTCTAACTCAAAATTCACTAGATAACTGAATTTTCACTTCAATTAACTATTTCAATTCCACATGGATAATATATTACAATTTAATTTCCATCTAAATTAAGGGATAATAAAAATATACATGCACCCAAAAATGGCCCTGTGGGCCCCACCCTAGTGTAGGTGCTTAATGCAACCAAGTGCTTAATGTACTCAAATTAACCTTTCACGTAACTATTTGGCATCTACTACATTTTTTTTTCAAAAATGCATAACTTCTTCATCCGGAAGCCGTTTTCAGAGCCGTTTTTTTTAATCGGCCTAATTTTTCAAGATCTTTCCATTGGAGCAGTTGGTTTCAACCCTTTCGGCTTCAGTGTGTTTAAAAAAATGGAAATTGAATGCCCATTTATTCTTAAAAACACCAATTATTTGCAATGGATATCCTAGATGGTAGACTTACTTAGAAGTAAAGGGATTTATAGAATAGCCACAAGATAAGAAACTAAACCTACCGATGGAGATAAAGCCGCTAAATGGAAAAATAAACAAGATCAAGCACGAGGGTTGATAGGAATGTCCATTGCTCAAGATCATATATTTCATATCCAATACATTGACTCCCCTAATGAATCTATTAAACAACTAAATATTGTTTTTGGCATTAAAAATTAAATCAAAGCCCACTTGCTTGAAAATGAGTTGCTTACTCTGGACCCCAATAATTTCTCCTCTATTGAATATTTTCTGTCCAAATTCAAGAACCTTAGACTTATTTTAGAAGGTTGTAAGGTCAAAAAGGAAGATGGTATCCTTATCTATTCCATTCTTGCTAAAATTGGCCCTGCATACTCTGTATTTGTTTCCACCTTCCATTCCACTAGAGAAACCCTCATTTCTCAAGGAACAACCTACAAGCCCCCCTCTTTTGATGCATTTTGCGATTCTTTCATAAGAGAACAAGAAATATTCTTACACCTTGGTCTTATTAATATTGGAAAATCTTCTAAGAAAGCCTTAGTAGCCCAACAACAACCATAGCAAAAGAATCCTAAGAAGAAGGATCCTAGAAAGAATGGTCCTAAACTAAGCAAGGGTCTTAAGCAATTTCAGTCGCTATCTGAAAAAGAAACTCAACAAACTGATAAGGAAAATAAAAGAAAAGGGAAGAAGACAGATAGACATTTCAAATTTTGTAATCATGATGGCCACGTAGAGTCAAAATGTTTTAAGAAGATGGAAGCCTTGGAAGCAGCAATGAAAAATCACAACATCAATTTGGAGAACTCTTCAACTTCATCTTCAGGAATGGTAGTTTCTGCTTGTGGTTGTCAAACATCAAGATCTAGTTATGCTTTGAATGCATCTTCTTCTTCTCATTCTCATGAGTGGCTCATTGATTCTGGAGCCTCTTACCACATGGAAAAAAAATAAAGCCATGTTTTCTGTAGGAATTTACAGGGGAAGTTCCGTAGATCAAGAACTAAAGGTCACCACTCACAAACATATCACAAATCAGTACACCAGTATAATCACATGGTTAAAACCCTCAAAGAGGGAAACAATCCATGCCCTGAGCCAACGTGGCCACTTCAGGGAATTTATTAATATAAAATAAAAGTTACATATGTTTCTCTCATAAACGGTTACGGAAAAATGACCCTCCATGCTCTTTGAATAGAGATCATGGACCAATCGGTGTTAAGCTACAGATCAAGTGCGGGTGGTACCAAGGTGAGGGTCTTAGTCGGATCACTGTTGTGACCGTCGGATTATAAGTTACAAATGTACATGGTAAAGAAACACACTTTACCTAACTCTACCAACCCACACTAAGTTATTCTTAAGTATTTCCTATGTGTCGGAATATCCTAACATCCCCCTTGAGAAAAACTTGGGAATAGGATTGAAGGATTTACAAAGGTGACATAAAAGGATTCTATTTCCTATGTGTCAAAATATCCTAACATCCCCCCTTAAGAACAACTTGGGATAGGATTGAAGGATTTACAAAGGTGACACAATAGGAGAAGGAAGGAGGCATTAGAGCCTATCCCCCCTTAATGATAACTTTCCTGAACTCCAAGCATAGATCGAAGTTTGGTAAACTTCACTTCTGTGAGAGCCTTTGTAAAGATATCGACTACCGATGTTCAGTTTGAATAATCTTGAGAACATGATCATGAATGAGATTTATGATGAAGTGTATGTGGAGTTCAATGTGTTTCATATGCTGATGCTGAAATGGATCTTTACATAGCTGAATGGCACTCTGATTATCACACCAAAGTGTAGTTGGATGCTGCTGATGGAGACCAAATTCAGACAAGATCTAACAAAGCCACATGGCTTCCTTGCTGGCTTCAACTGCACCAAGATACTCTGCTTCTGCTGAAGAAAGGGAGATGGCTCTTTGTTTCTTACAAGACCAAGTAATAGGTCCTAAACCAAGAGTGAATACATATCATGCAGTGGACTTCCGATCATCAAGGTCACCAGCCCAATCAGAATCAATAAAACCAATCAACAAGGGAGATGCTCCTGCAATATAATGAATCTCGAACTGAACTGTACCTCGAATATATCGAATTATTATTTTAGCTGCTTTCCAGTGACTTTCATGAGGCTGGTGCATAAACCAGGCGACAAGACCAACGACAAAGGAAAGGTCAGGACGGGTACGGGTTAGATACAAAAGTTTACCAACAAGTTGACGGTATAAGGTAGCATCAACTTTAGGGGCAGTACAAGTGACTGAAAGCTTGACTCCAGACTAAAAGGGAGAAGGGGCTGGCTTACAGTCTTCCATGTGAAAGTGGTGTAGAAGATCACATGCATACTTGGATTGAGAGAGGGTAATGCCTTCCTTGGATTGCAAGACTTGAAGACCAAGGAAATAACGCAAGTATCCTAAGTCTGCCATTTCAAACTCCTTTTTGAGGCTAGACTTCACATGGTTTATATGGTTTGGATCACTACCAGTAAGGATAAGATCATCAACATAAAGAACAAGGATGGTTATGGAATTACCCACTTTCTTGGTGTAGACAGTGTTGTTAGAATGACACCTAGAAAATCCATTATCTAAGAGAAATATATCCATTTTGGCATACCAAGCCTGAGGAGCTTGTTTGAGACCATAGAGAGACTTCCTAAGGAAACAAACAAGGCTAGAGTATTTTTGGATAAAGCCAGGGGGTTGTTCCATGTAGATTTGTTCATGAAAATCTCCATGTAAGAAGGCGGATTTAACATCCATCTGATGGACTTCCCATTTAAAGGAGGCAGCAAGGGAAAGAACAAGGTGGATAGAATTCATTTTGGCAATAGGGGAGAAGGTTTCAGTATAGTCAATGCCTTCAAATTGTGAAAAACCTTTAGCGAAAAGACGAGCTTTATGTCTACCCACTTTTCCATCTGGTCCAAAATTTGTTTTGTAAACCCATATGCACCTGAAAAGTTTTCTTCCTTTTGGAAGAGGAACAAGATCCCAAGTATTGTTTTCCAATAAGGAACGATAATCTTCATTCATATCTTCATCCCAATCTAGATGACCGGAGGCTTCTTCAAAGGCTTTTGGATCAATTTTTTCTGAAACTTGAGCTAATAAGGAAGAGGCTCTTTTGAATTGAGAACGTGTACGTCGTCGATCGGTAGGGTCACCTACAAGAGAACCTGACGCATCCCGAGTAGAGCGGACCCATCTTGGAAGCGGTGGAATATAAGGAACAATTTCACGAGCTGGAGGATAATTGTCATCCTCGTTGTCATCATCTGAACTAGAAGGAATGCTGTTAAAAATAGAAGAGAGAGAGAGAGGTGGCACATATGCCGAATCAGGCTCGCAGGCCAAATGTGGCACACTTGCCGAACTAGGCTCGCAGGCCGATATATTTTCATCAAACTTTACATCTCTTCTAATAATTATATTTTTGGATTTTGGTTGAAGAATTCTATATCCTTTAACATCTTCAGAATATCCAACAAAAATACATTTTTCACTCTTAGGTTCTAAGGCTTTATGTTTCGCATCTGGAATATGGGCCCAAACATCACTTCCAAAAACACGAAAGTGAATTACATTTTGTTTGATTGAGCTCCAATCTTCTTCTGGAGTTATATTCTTTAAAACCTTAGTAGGAGTACGATTTACTATGTAATTTGCATAATTAATGGATTCTGCCCAAAAATTAAGACCAAGTCCTTTAGATTGAAGCATACAATTAGCCATTTATTTCAAGGTGCGATTCTTCCTTTCAGCTACACCATTTTGTTGTGGAGTATATGGAACAGTATGTTGCAATTGAATGCCATGCTCAGTGCAAAAGTTGATAAATTTGTTGATAACATATTCTCCGCCATTGTCTGATCTTAACTTAAGGATTTGATGTCCAGATTGTTTCTCAACAAAGGCCTTAAAGGCCAAAAAAATGTTAAAAATTTCACTCTTGTGTTTTAAGAAATATACCCAAGTGCGTCTGGAAAAATCGTCAATGAAAGTTAAGAAGTACTTGCAACCAGAGAAAGAAACAATATGAAGTGGACTACATAAATCACTATGCACAAGCTGCAAAGGGGCTGAAGCATGCCAAGAGGCACATTTGTCAAAACTATCCTGATGATGTTTTCTGAGTACACATTTGGAGCAAACACCATCTCGGAAAGATACCATAGGAAGGCCTGTCACCATATTTTTCTTACATAGAGTTTGAAGAGAGCGATAGTTTAAGTGACCAAATCGCTCATGCCAAAGTTTGCTCACTTCATCATTATGAGCAACAAAAACAGAGGGAAGACATGATGACCCAAAGTTGTCAAACTTATACAACCTTGTGGAATCATTAGCAATGCCAGTAGCTAAAATATGTTTAGGATCTTTGAGGTCCTTGATTACAACATCATGAGGTGAGAATTCTACTATTTTCCCTTCACCTGAATGAGTTATCTGATAAATAGATAGAAGGTTGCATGACAAGGTAGGAACACATAGTACATCATTAAATTGACCATTATCTAGATGAATGGTTCTAGATCCTACAACACTAAGAGATCTATCATCACCAACATAAATATGTTTGGTGTTACAATCATTTAAAGAATAAAACATGGATTTATTTTTAGCCATGTGGTAAGAAGCTCCAGAATCAATGAGCCACTCATGAGAAGGAGAAGAAGAAGATACATTTAATGCATAGCCAGATCTTGATGCTTGACAACCACAAGCAGAAAGTGCCATGCCTGAAGATGAAGGTGAAGAGTGCTCCAAATTGATGTTGTGCTTCTTCATTGCTGCTTCTAAGGCTTCCATATTCTTAAAACATTTGGACTCTATATGGCCATCCCGATTGCAAAAGTTGCAATGTCTATCTGTCTTCTTCCCTTTGTTTTGATTTGCCTTATTATTTTGGTGATTTGATTTTTCAGTTTGTGGCTAAAATTGCTTAGGGCCCTTGTTTGGTTTAGGACCATATTTTTTAGGATAATGCTTCTTGGGATTCTTTTGATATGGTTGTTGTTGGGCTGCTAAGGCTTTCTTAGAAGCATTTCCAGCAGTGATAAGACCAAGGTGTAAAATTTTTTCTTGTTCTCTTATCAAAGAATCACAAAAGGCATCAAAAGAGGGATTCTTGTAGGTGGTTCCTGAAGAAATGATGGTTTCTCTAGTGGAATGGAAGGCGGAAACAAATACAGAGTATGCAGGGCCAAGCTTAGTAAGAATGCAATAGATGAGGCTACCATCTTCCTTTTTGACCTTACAACCTTCTAAAAGAACTCTGAGGGTCTTGAATTTGGACAAAAAATCTTCAATAGAGGAGAAATTATTGGGGTCCAAAGTAAGAAACTCATTTTCAAGCTGATGGGCCCTGATTTGATTTTGAATGCCAAAGACAGTATTTAGCTTGTCTAAGGCTTCATGAGGGGTGTCAATGTCAAGGATATGAAATCGAAGATCTTGAGCAATGGACATTCCTACCAACCCTCATGCTTGGTCTTGTTTATTTTCCCATTTATTAACTTTATCATCATCATAAGGTTTGGTTTCTAGCCCTATGGCTATTCTATAAATCCATTTACTTCTAAGTATATCTACCATGTGAGGTAGCCATTGGAAATAATTGAATAACATTTAAGATAATCGAACTGCACTTTCCCATTTATTTATTTCTTTAAACGAAGCTAGAAAAAGCAATTTAACTACTGATGAATCTCAAAAAATTAGTAGTTTAAAAAAACGACTTAGGATGAAGAAGTTATGCCTTTTGAAAAAAACTGAGTTGAAGATGCCGAATAGTTACGGGAACGGGAGGAAGTGCGGCTCTTTTTAAAAAAAAATTCCGCCACTTTGAACAAAAACTTTTTACAAAAGAAGCTTGAGAAGGAGACTTGAACCCAACACCTCTATTCTCATAAACTAACCCCTCACCAAGTGAGATAGTAAAAGGATTATGTTATTTTAGAAAGGAGAAAGGGGGGATTATTGTTGTTGTTGTTGGAGGTGTGCATGCCTTTTCATGCACAAAAAACAAGAAAAAGAAACGAAATGAAAATCCTTACAGCAAAATGTTAGATTCTCGGTTAGCCTTACCGGCGACTATCACTTTTTTTACTATTTATGATTTCCCGAGATCGCACAAAGACGTAGGGAAAGAGCATACGTAGCAAAAAAAATCCCTTTTTTCTGTTTCTGATTTGCCGAGATTGCATGGGGCACACAAAAAAGAGCATACACAGAGAAGAGGGCATAGATCCGGAAAATAAATAAAACCTTAATATAGGAAAAAAAAAACGAAATAAGCAGAACTATTAACAAATATAACTGCAAAATAGATGCTTTATACCTCCAGATCTAAACTGACACAACTTGGGCAGCCGGAAACCTTTTCGCATGAAACGAAAGGCGTTCCTCACTATAACAGACGCTCTGGACACAACTGAGTAGTTCTCCAAGCCCAAAAATATTTAGAAATAGTATATCTACAAAACGGCATTCACATGCAGTCAAACCGGCTTCGGATTTTGATCAACAATGGACGCGGCCCTCAAAATAGCTCCGATACCATGTAGGAATTTACAGGGTAAGTTTCGTAGATCAAGAACCAAAGGTCACCTCTCACAAACAGATCACAAATCAGTACACCAGTATGATCACGTGGTTAAAACCCTCAAAGAGGGAAACAATCCATGCCCTGAGCCAACGCGGCCACTTCAGGGAATTTATTAATATAAAAGAAAAGTTACATATGTTTCTCTCATAAACGGTTACCGGAAAAATTACCCTCCATGCTCTTTAAATAGAGATCATGGACCAATCAAGTGTTAAGCCACAGATCATGTGTCGTTAGTATCGAGGTGAGAGATAACCATCAGATCACTAGAAATCGTGACCATCGGATTATAAGTTACAAATGTACATGGTAAAGAAACACACTTTACCTAACTCTACACTAGACTAAGTTATTCTTAACTATTTCCTATGTGTCGGAAAATCCTAACATTTTCTTCCTTAAATGATTGTAACACCAAAAATATTTATGTTGGTGATGATATATCTCTTAGTGTTGTAGGGTCAAGAACCATTCATCTAGATAATGTTTAATTTAATGATGTATTATGTGTTCCTACCTTGTCCTACATCCTTCTATCTGTTTATAAGATAACTCATTCAAGTGAAGGGAAACTGTAGAATTCTCACCTCATGATGTTGTAATTAACGACCTCAAAGTTCCTAGACATATTTTAGCTACTGGCATTGCTGATGATTCCACAAGGTTGTATAAGCTTGACAAATTTGGTCAATCATGTATTCCCTCCATTTTTGTCGCTCATAATTATGAAGTGAGCAAACTTTGACATGAGCGATTTGGTCACTTAAACTATCTCTCTCTTCAAACTCTATGTAAATAAAATATGGTGACAGGTCTTCCTATGGTATCTTGCCGAGATGGTGTTTGTTCTGGATGTGTACTCGGAAAACATCATCGGGATAGTTTTGACAAACATGCCTCTTGGCATGCTTCAACACCTTTGCAGCTTGTGTACAGTGATTTATGTGGTCCACTTCCTATTGTTTCTTTCTATGGCTACTAGTACTTCTTAACTTTCATTGATTACTTTTCAAGACACACTTGGGTATACTTCTTAAAACTCAACAGTGAAGTTTTTTACATTTTCTTGGCCTTTAAGGTCTTTGTTGAGAAACAATCTGGACATCAAATTCTTAATTTAATATCTGAAAATGGAGGAGAATATGTTAACAACAAATTTATCCACTTTTACACTAAGCATGGCATTCAATTGCAACCATACTGTTCCATATACTCCACAACAAAATGGTGTAGCTGAAAGGAAGAATCACACTTTAAAAGAAATGGCTAATTGTATGCTTCAGTCTAAAGGACTTAGTCTTAATTTTTGGGTAGAAGCAATAAACTGTGAAAATTACATAGTAAACCGTACTCATATTAAGGTTTTAAGGAATATAAATCTAGAAGAAGCCTGGAGCTTAATCAAACCAGATGTAAGTCACTTTCGTGTTTTGGAAGTGAAGCTTGGGCCCATATTCAAGATGCGAAACATGAAACCTTAGAAACTAAGAGTGAAAAATGCATTTTTGTTCGATATTCTGAAGATGTCAAACGATATAGACTTCTTCAACCAAAATTCAAAAATGTAATCATTAGAAGAGATGTAAAATTTGATGAAAATATATCAGCTTGTGAGCCTAGTTCGGTAGGTGTGCCACCTTTGGCTTGCGAGCTTGATTCAGAATATGTGCAACCTCTCTCTATCTCTTCTATTTTTGACATCATTCCTTCTAGTTCAGATGATGACAGTGAGGGTGACAATCCTCCTCCACCTCCTCTATTCCTTTAGCTCCACATCTTCCAAGATGGGTCTGCTCTACTCAGGATGAAGCAGATTCTCTTGCAGGTGACCCTGCAGATCAAAATTTTACACGTTATCGGTTCAAAAGAGTCTCTTCCTTATTGGCTCAAGTTATAGAAAATCCCGATCCAGACAGCTTTGAAGAAGCTTCAGATCATCTAGATTGGGATGAATCTATGAATGAAGAATATTGTTCTGTATTGGCAAACGATACTTGGGATATTGTTCCTCTTCCAAAGGGAAGAAAACTTGTCAGATGAAAATGGGTTTACAAAACAAAGTTTGGACTAGATGGAAAATTGGATAAACATAAAGCTCGTCTTGTTGCTAAAGGATTTTCACAAGTTGAAGGCCTTGACTATACTGAAACCTTCTCCCCTGTTGCCAAAATGAATTCTATCCATTTTGTTCTTTACCTTTCTGCCTCCCTTAAATGGGAAGTCCATCAGATGGATGTTAAATCCACCTTCTTACATGGATATTTGCATGAATAAATCTACATGGAACAACCCCATGGCTTTATCCATAGCGACTCTAGCCTTGTTTGTCACCTTAGGAAGTCTCTCTATGGTCTCAAACAAGCTCCTCAGGCTTGGTATGCCAAAATGGATAGCTTTCTGTTAGATAATGGATTTTCTAGGTGTCATTCTGACAACACTGTCTACACCAAGAAAGTGGATAAGTCCTTCATCATCCTTTTTCTTTATGTTTATGATCTTATCCCTACTTCTAGTGATCCCAACCATATAAATCATGTGAATTCTAGCCTCAAAAGGAAGTTTAAAATGACAGACTTATGAAATTTGCATTATTTCCCTGGTCTTCAAGTCTTGCAAGAAGGTATTACCCTTTATCAATCCAAGTAATCTTGTGATATTCTATGCCACTTTCACATGGAAGACTATAAGCCAGCCCATTCTCCCTTTCAGTCTAGATTCAAGCTTTCAGTCACGTGTACTACCCTGAAGTGTATTCTAGTTTATACCATCAACTTGTTCATAAACTTCTGTATCTAACCCATACCCATCCTAACCTTTCCTTTGTCGTTGGTCTTGTTGCTTAGTTTATGAACCAACCTCATGAAAGTCACTGGAAATCAGCTAAAATAATACTTCGATATATTTGAGGTACAGTTTAGTTTAGGATTCATTACAGTGCATGAGCATCTCCATTTTTTATTGGTTTCACTGATTCTAATTGGGTTGGTGACCCTGATGATCGAAAGTATCTTACTGATTGGATGGATGGTGACCACAGGTAGCTATGAGAACTTTGTCTCGACAACAGTAGATGAACCAGGATTTGTAGAAACAAATTGTGCCAACTCTGGTATATGGGAAGATGATGCTTCACCAGAGGTACTGATAGTACTGGTTTAGGTAGAGTGATGTCGCCTTCGCCGACCATGAGTAACTTCTGGTGGTAAAGATGGTTTCAATGCTAATATACACGAACTACGAGGAAAAGGATTTTTTTCTTCCACGATGACTGATTTATTTTAACCAAAAACAGATAAACAAAATAAAAGGGAACTTCTAGGCAAAAAGGTTTACCAAGAAACTGTGAAATGCAGAATACCTCCTGACGAACTAAGAAGTATAGGCAGAGAATCTCCCCGAATGATGTGTTCAATGTATCACAATTTACAAGGCAGCCGACTCGGTTCACTATGGATGGATAGAAACCTAAAGTTGTCCTCCAAAATATACCCAAAGGCACGCAGAGGCCCAAGTCCGTATTAGCGCTGTCTAATGCGAAACTGCACAGTGAGAGCACCGCTTTATACTTTTCGTACTGTAACACCACCCGATATACTTGAAAGTATGTGGACAAGCTACAATATAATTACGTACGTGGAGTGAGGTATCATACTCGAAATATATCATAGACAATTAATGACAGCTGCTATGTTTTATGACTCCGGAACACGTCTCTAGCCTAGACCTTATAAATGTTATTGTTATGGTTCCGATGCTTTGTTATGTAAATTGAGATATATTTTAAGTTGATCTTGTTTATCAATTTGCCTTTCACTGTTCGCTGCGATGATGTATTGGAAATTCCTAAAATGCAAACTAAAATGATAAGAAATATTTCACTTATAGTTTTTTCAATGAAAATACTAACTACTAAAGGGAAAGAGAAATCAATTTGAGAGAAAACAATCAAAGAGCACAAACTAAAATGTAGCTTTCCTAATTGTTCCTATGTAAAACACACAATCCACTACATGAAAATGCAGGGTTTTATTTTAAGTCCCTTTAATGTGAATGCAGAAAAGGAAACTAAGTGCATCAAATCAATAAAAACAAATGCCTTTTACTTTGAGAAATGAGGAATAGAACAACAATTTATCTTTAATAGGAAAAATGAAGAATAAAACTGCAATTTCTCCTACAGGAAATGAAGAATTTAACGACAATTTCCTTTTTCAAAAGCAAATGGATCTAATGCAGTAATGAAAATAATTTGAAATTAATTCGTCAATGATAAAGAAAAAAACTTTAAATAAACATTGAACAAACTTTTCTTTCAAAGGAGGAAGAAGTAGATAAAGTTACTAGTCAGTATGAGGCATCAGGCTCTTTAAAACATAGCAAACAACAAACTGAAAGAAAATGCAATGAAAAACTCAATGGAATTTGGTTGATTCTGGGGGGAAACACAGTCTCTAAGGGGAGACAGTGCATTGCAACACACCCCTGGAAGGGAGACAGTGCTATGCAAAGCACTGTGTCCTGTTCAACAGTGTGTTGAGCACAGCAGAGAACAAAAAATCAACTGTTTAACACACTTCTAATGCAAATTTTAATTTAAAAAAGCCTAATATTTCTAAGTAAATGCTACTGGGTGAATAAATAGAGATAAATAGAGGCAAATACACCAAGGATGAAGGGTAAACTCCCCAGTGGAGTCACCAATTTGTTATGCGGAATTATGGATTACAGATAAAACATTCTTCCCTATATGTGGTGCTCATCTAGAATAACAGGTTAACGATATTGCAACTACTTTTTTCTAACAGTAAATAGACACACATAACAGATCAAGAAACTTACTTGGAGTCCAAGCGCTTCCAATTCTCCTTCTGTCGCTCTTGCTATAGCTTCAAATCTGAGCTAGATCACAAGAGTATTTCCTGCAAGAATGAAAACTAAATAGCAAAGAGATAGAAATATACAGATGTTTATTTAAGTTATACAATTAAATCAATGAAACATGAACCATATACATTAGATAAGAATTCATAATATGAAAGACAAAAGCTTATACAGATACATATGTGAGAAAGTAAGCAACAATATTTATTAACGGATAGAAGGGGAGGTTACAACCTAGTGATTGATTTGATGTCACCATCTCCAGCAACATCCCAGCCCCCTCAAAATGCACATCTCTCTAGCAACATCCCAGCCTCATCACAATGCACATCTCTCTAGCAACATCCCAGCCTCATCACAATGCACATCTCTCCGGCAACATGTTACACAAATTAACTCCTCAATTGAAATTCCACCAGCATTTCTCTACTCAAATTCTTCCTTACCAAGCACTATGATCTGCACTCAATTTATAGAGGAGCTGAAGGTAGTTTTACAATCAATGAATTTATAATAATAGGAAATACATGTTCCCAGTCTCAGAGGTATCAAATGGACACATGGATTCAAAGTTTCACACATATGCACTCTTCTAGAAGGCACTGGCCAAGTGGAGATTCCAGAACAATGAGAATTTCACTCCCAAATGACCAACACACTGTTAAATGACGGGAAGTGCTTTGCAGAGCACCTTTGAATGGAGGTACCTGCATATGCAATGCACTTAGCCCCTTGAGAGACTACTTCGGCGAGATCATAGGTGATATAACATATACTTCAAATCTTGGAAACCTTGCAATGGAAGTCATAGATGATTTGTCCTTGTTCTTTGTCTTAGGGCATGTAGCAACTAAAATGATAGGGAATGCTAGACCCTATTCATTGGTTCTGGAGATGATGTCTAGTTAACCAGGTCATTGGGAATGGTGCCGAAATTGACCTATAACAGCCACAATTGGAGAAGCGGAGAGGAAACCGAGTGGAAGAGTTCACTCAAGAAGAGACCTCCGGGAGGGGGAAATTTCGAGCCAGATGGGAAGATGGACTACATGCAGCTATACCTCTAGGTGTGAGGTGGGACGATGTGCAAATATGATCCCAAGATGAAATTTGGGCAGGGTCCATTGAGATGGTGTGTCTCATGGATCGAACCTAGCTATGAGGAGCCCATAGTATAGTAGTAGCAGGAAGGATCAGTTAGATTGATGCAGTTAGATGTCAAGAAGACATAAATCAGAGTGACAGGTGTCAGATATTGGAGCACAGATCAGAGATGGCAGTAGTGCAGAGTGCATGGATGTAGTTGTCAACAACAGTGCAGGGAGTCCAATATACATGTGTAGTAGCTAGCAGTAGTCAAAAGACTCTGATGACAGATGCATTATACTGATTTAGTTGTTTGGAGGCTATTGAGTTTAAGGAGATTTGCATGTTGCATGCAAGAACATTCCAAAGGTAGCAGATTGGGAGAGATTGATTCCTTTATTGTTGAGAGTGAGTGTTGAAATTTGAAACAAGAAACAACGAAATTGGCATCCATAAACAAAATCTAGAAAATGTCACCCATAAATGGTTACCATGTGAGGCTTTTGATTTAATTATCCTTAATTAAAATAAAAGTAAATTGTAATCTTATCTCATAACAACCATTAATATTTAACTAAGTGTGATAGACTTAGTTAGCTAAAGAATTTTGAGTTAAGGGTCAAAATATAGGCATGTAGAGTGATTCTATTATTTACAAGGTCGAGTTGTAGTTGTAGCACTAGTGAGGTGTAAGTGCAATGAGTTACTCAAATTAATTGAGTTAAAATCAGTTTAACTAGTTCTAACTAATTGATGAGCTAGTTGAAGATCAAGTGAATTAAAATAGATTTAATTCAAAAGTAGTGATATACCAAGTAATTGATGATTCACTATTAACATTTGCATGCATGTCAATTCTAATGGAGACCCAGTTGAGACAAAGGTTAAAGCTAAGTAAACTATCAGTTATATTTTTGGCGAATTGCCCAGGTGCAGTTATAAAGCCAAAGGAAGTCTCCATATGGATTGCTCAGTCAAGGAAGGATAATTATCCTATTTAATAGGGATTAATTGCCTAGGGATTGCGTGAGCAAGGCTGGGCTAAGGAAGGGCTGAGAATTGGCTAAGTGTTGGTCAATTTTGCCTAAGAATTGTTAAACATTTTTTAGCAGGATCAGAGTGAGACAGTCAAGATAGTGCAGGATTTTCTTGGTGTGAGAAAGCATTGTATTGTTTCATGATTCTTTGAATATGTACAATATATTATAGAGGGGTTTTGATCAGGTGCTTTCCCCAAGAACATATTTTCTTGTGTGATTGATTATTTCTTTCTCTTACTTGCATGTGATTGAGAGATCATTTTTTATATTCCGCAAATATTGTAGAAGGATTTATTATCTTGCTTTAGTACATTACATGATCGGATTGAATCCATTGATATAATTTCTACATGGTATTATAGCTATGTTAGAAATTTTCTACATCCTATTTTGCATTTGATTGTGAGGTTTGTGGTTGGTACGAAGCCGATTGGCTTGGCACTTGGTTGTGAGGTTTGTGGTGGGCAAGAAGTATGGTGGATTGTCCCTTGGTCACAAGGTTGAGTCTTACCCCTGCCTTTTTTTTTGGTTGCATGATCCAACTCTTGATTAAAACTTTTTTTTTTAAAGGTATAAACTAGGAACACCACAACGTGATTGGTATTGAGTTTTATTCTTCTACATGAGTATTCTGCTACAAGATGTCACGGATTTGAGTTCAACAAATGTTCTCATTTTTTATATTA
>CM076569.1:6871065-7032482 GCA_034641835.2 Pinus albicaulis | reverse complement strand
CTGTTCTTGGACTGAATTCAAAACTTCTTTGAATGAATTTCTTGCTTGGAACATATCATCAAAAAGATCAGGCTCTGCGACAAATTCCTTCACTTTGATTGCATTGGTAAAATTCTTAACAATATCATTTTGGTCATATAACCTCTTTGAGAATTTGAACAGCTGTAGGGATGTTATGTTGCCTATTTCTTGAAATGCATGACCAATATCGGATAGTGAAAATGTTCCACATTTTATGGGAAATTGTGGCCAAATGCCCTTTTTCTTATCCTTCAAATCTTTTGTCATCCCTCCCTGGCTACAAGTCTATCAGGAACATATAGGGGTAACACATGTGGAGAAGCATAACTTCCAAAAACCCTAATATAGGTGAACAATTCTTCTCCAAACCATCTTGCGACGGGGAGAATATCAATCTCTGTTTCTGAAGATAACCTTTGGGGATCCTTATTATACAAGGTTCTGTACAATGGCAACATTATTCCATGGAAAATTTGGTAAAAATGGGGGACAAACTTAGACTCCCACAGTTCTTTATGATGCACATGAATGGGCAAAGGGTCTTGGATAGTCCATTTCCAGCCCATTATAGGGAATTTAGAGACATAGCAGATGGCGTCCATAACATAAGCAGACAAATAAAAAGGTGGATAAACCCGCTGGGAAAAATTTCGTTTAGACCGGTATTGAAGAATAGCAATGGTGAGATTATCAGATAGGATTTTGGCCCAATCTACAATTGTAGAATTAACAGCTGCATTTAACAAGGGAAGCCATTCGGGTAAAATCATATTTATGTCAGGCTTTCCAAAAAGCCTGCATAACATGGCAGCAGTAAAACAGTAAGGAGAGGTAAGCGAACCAGTGCTATACATACCTTGTTTGTTCCTCTTCAATGGTTCGCTTCTTTTGGTCCACTCCTTTGTGGTTTCTGCCAAATTTGGATGTTCTTTGGCAAATTCTTCCATGAATTGCTTATTGTAAGTCGCCTCTGGCTCTGGCAGCTTATACATTAATCTCACATCTTCTATGGTGAATGACCCAATTAGCTCTTCAGACGGAGTCTTGAATTGTCTGTCTGAAATATCAGCACTGTCCAGTACCCATCTCACCATGTCTGTATATGGGAGAATCCTTGGTCTTGCTGCTATTCTATGTAGAAATGAGCAAGCCAAGTCTCTAAGAGTTGCTTCAGACGTATCCTTGGAACCAGCTGTAGCTGTAACTTTCGACACCACAGGATTTTCATCTTCTAACAGTTTATACATTCCTTCCCAAGTGGATATGCCGGCATCTTTGTTATAGGCGGTGTCTGCGTATAGCGAAGCCATTTCTTTGTTCTCAGAACTTGAGCTCTTCTCCTTCTTACCCATAGTGTATAGCGGAATATTTGTATAATGGTCTGCTCCTTCGTGCCTACGTTTTTCGAATAAATGAGAGTAATGATATTAGAAAGGTGATGAGACTGTTTTGAATATGAATGCGGATGAAATATAATATTTAAATTATGAAATGACTTTCAATCTAAACACAATCTCTTTTCACATTAATAATCAATCCAATCATTTAATATAGTCATTAAAGCGCATAACGGATTTGAGACATGGGAAGATTGCCTCGGGATAGCGTGCTTACGTGAATCTGCGACATTGCGATCTACGATTTGCTGCGCAATATCGCAATATCGCAATATCGCAAAATGAAATCATCACAGCCATAAAAATAGCGCAAAATGGGAATTGCGCAATAGCGCAAAGCGCATATCGCAAAAATGACAAAAGCACATATCGCAAACGTGCAGAATCACAAAAAGCGCACAATTGTTAAATGAAATCATCGCAAAAGCGCACAATCGCAAAAGCGCATAATAGATAAGAGCGCAAAAGATATTCGTTAATCATTTCTGTTTTCTACACTATGCGATCTGCGAACAATGATTTTTATATATACTATTTTTGTTATGGATGCGCTATATTGTTTCACAGAGCAGTTTTATTAAAATCTATCATAAACTTAAGATTTTCACAATATTATTTCAAAGGGATTTTTGTAGGTTTATGATAGAAAAAATTATTTTCTAAGGAAAACAAATCCTAATTGATTTTTGGATTTAACTAAGGGTCCCCATTTTTATTTAGTATTATTACTAAAATTAAAAAAAAGGGCGGTTGTTGCTAGCCACAACAGCCCTTTAAACCACTCCTCACTCACTCCACTCTTAACTGTCTCAGCTCTTCAACTATTCAAGTTTGTTTTCTCCTCACAAAACCACTCATATTTATACATAAATAATGAATTTAATTCATTCCAAAAATCTCTCAACCTAATCCTCAACTAAATATAATTTAAATTCATTTTAGGTGTGGACTCAACAAAGTCTCGTACATAGAATTCCTACTCCCTAAAATTGCTACCTAATTCCAATTTCTCTCATATCCTTTTAATTAATAAAATAATATTTACAAAATCCTCACCTTTATAATTTCTCTCCCAATTTATTTAAAAATAACAATTTATAAATAAAATAATTAAAATGTCACACCCCCCTTTATTACATAATTAAAAATGAAAATTGGCCTTGATGCTCCTGCATCACCCACGGATGGAAAATACAAATTCATGAAAGAATATAGAATAAAAACATATTGATAACAAGTTGTTGGGATCTTCTGTTAAACTTGTGCTACATATTTTTAGACGATGGGATCAGTGTTGAGAAAGGTTAATACTAGCATACTTAATCATGTAAATGGTTTGATCTATGTCTAAAAGATAATTAGGAGACAATATTTTCTCATACGAAGATTTTCTCATACCAACATAGCTCTAAGGATCTCCTCTACATGCATTCTGAACAAAAATTACTTAGCCTTTACAGCTAAAAATCGCTAAATTCTCAACAAGGTTGACTCCTCAACATTGCACCCTCTTTATTTTGATGTGATCTCTCCTTGTCATTGAATTGAAAACGATTTCTCTCAACTGTCACAACAACTTCCATGAACTAATTTGTTTAGGATTGATGCATTTATTCTTGATGCCTACAAGGTCGTTGTTGACCTTCTAATCTAGCCTCGTGGTTGTTCCCAAACCAACACTAGGCCGCAAATGCATTACATAAGTGGAAGCATTAAGGTAAAAATATGGCGCAGTGAAAAAACAACCTTTCAATGCTCCTCCGATCACACACTCTTTACCAATGGAAAAACATACTTTGCCACTACCACACAAAACACTAACTTATCTAATCTAATATAATTACACGACAAATAACTCTTAGATATCTCTCACATATATGTGGGCCTTTCCTTAAGAAGCTAACCGAGCAGTTGCTTTGATACCAATTTATAAAATAGATTTCAAACAAAAACTTCCTGTGTTCTATTAGAAAACACACATAATTACAACAAGTATTGGTTCAAGACATAAATTATATCTTAACTATAAAATTAACTAGTTGAGAAAATATCTCAACCAAACACTAAACTAGGAGCTATATTAGTTGGTCTAAGTCTTTCAAATCCAACTAATTAACAATCACATAACAATTACATTTATGATGATGAATCTCATTCAATGTGCATAAGACAAGTAGGAGTTAAATCTCCAATTCTCTCCCTTAACAAGTAATTATATTTTATCTTCATGTCGGAAAAGTTTTCGTTAGCTTCTTTTGTTGAGATTCAACAAGATGATGAGCTTAGTGAAAAGAGTCGCCTTCACTAAGTGGGCCCGCAGGCTATTTTAGCGCAAGTCTATTTTTAAACTATGTCTATTTTTAGACATGATGATCATATTTCAAAAGTTGCAAGATGCTATTTGTGGATGGTTGATCAAGTTGGAAAATTAGATGAAATTCTATTTTTATAATATTGGGCGAAGTATATTTACAGATCGTCAATCTAAAAATAGATGCATGTCTATTATTATTAGCTCTTAATAATAATCAGACTCTAAACAACAACTTATTCTCTTGGAGCACTTCATTTCAGTGCATAGATGTGGCACAACAGCTGATAGAAGGAATTACGCTATTCTTGAGGGTTTACTAGAGCTAATGCATGGAGGACTCAGTTAGAACTCAAGTGGCAGAGTTATGACACAGTTGGAAGAAGTAGTTATGGAGTTGTATTCAGTTTAACTCAGTTAGACTCAGTTGAGCTAGTTGTATCTAGTCTAACTCATTGATACACTAGTGAGAGTGGAGTGAATTAATTATTTAATTAATTCATAAATAATAACTCATTAATCAACTGAAAAATACAACAGTTAACTATAGTGCATGGCAGTTTCAGTGGAGACCAGTGGAGAGATAGGTGAAAGGGCAAGATAGACTATCTGTTGTGACTATTAGTGATGCATTGATTGCATCAAACACACAGTGGAGATGCCAATGAGGATTGCGCAGTCAAGGATGGAGTAATTCAAATTCATTCAGAGCTATTCTTCAGCAGAGATTGCGCAGTGGAGGCAGGCTAGCAGGTGGCAAAGATCGGTGCATGGATTTGCAAGATTAGGCCTGATTAGTGTATGACGATTGTACTGTACTAGGCTTGTGATAAGCTTTGTGCTTTGAGCCTTGATATTTAATGTATGATCTCCATGTTATAATATAGTTAGGGTTTTGACAGGAGCTTTCTGGATAAAAACTGTGTTATGTGCGATTGAATATTTTTGTTTATGCTTCACATGTGTGTGCAATTAATTTTTTCCGCAAAAGATTAACAAGTGGAATAGATTCAGTATCTTGCATAAAGTTAAATAGTGTGAGATCAGGTGGATCTTGGACTTATGCATGCTTAGTGCATATAATTTCTACATGGTATCAGAGCATTGTTGATTGAAGATTTCAATTGTGAAGTGAGTTTGTGCTGGTGGACAATTCGAATTTTCTACATGTTATCACTCAGGTTTTCCTAGAAGTTGTGTAAGAGGAAAGTATACCCGAGGTAACCACAAACCAACCTTTTAGATGCAGAATATAGCCAATCTGCATCCAGAGAGGGCTCTCTCTTTATAATTTATCTTTGTTCTTAGAATGTTTTAGGCTAGTTATAGATTCAAAGTTTGTTTTAGGAAAATGGTGGAATCCACAAACTAAGGGCAAGGTTGAGAGCTTTCAGTCCATTGGGCTATGGAGTCAAAGGATGGCTTTACTGGATTTCTATTCTAAGCACAAGATGGTATTACAGGGCAAGATAGCTAGACCGAGAACAATCCTTAAAATTTAAAGTGGAAGGGATGATCCTGAAGGGATGAAAGGCAACTAAGAATCTTTCACCATGTTCAGAAGAAAGAAGTGAAATGACTACAAACAAAGAGCAATGAAGGATTATTTATTATAGTAATCAACAATGTTTAAATTAGCAAAGCAGGAGCATTTAAGAATTCATGCTTATAGCTAATTTAGAAGAAAACATTAAGAACAATCACATTTGAAAACAGAGTACAATTAAGCAAATTCTGTTTCAATCTTTTATGTAAATTATTCAGAAATGGATATGATGGTATTAAAAACTAATATAAAATTTCAGACAAAGGGTAGAAACACTTATTGAACTGTAGTCCAACACATGAATCCTGCAACAAGTCCAGTGCTTTAAATCGTCATCCAGTAAGCCACAAGTAAATTTCTCCAAAAGCTTTTATTCCGAAAATCTCAATGTTACAGCAGAGTAATAGAATCCACCCTCAACACTCTCTTTGAGGGGTTATTTATACACAAAATAATCTAAAACAATCTTACACTAACTTAGCCAATAATCTAGGCTGACTTAAAGCATGATTTACAAACAAACAAGAGACAAACGGTCTCGTGGATAGAATAATGGGCAACTGCCGATGTGCTGTTCCTTTTTTCGTGGATGTGCTGGAGGTAAGTGCTGAAATAGGGCTCTGTGCTGTCCCTTGCAGTATTTCTTTGGCTTGTTAGACACTCTTTATTCTCACGGATACTCTTTAACCTTTTCACCTGATACTCTTTCATCTGTTTTCCTGTTTTTACCATTTACTTGATAGTAAAGATAAATTCTCATCCTGAAAATAACTCTTATAGAATCTCCAACATTTCCTGCCACCATTGATCATCTGGTATCATAGTTCTTCTGAGCTTTCTTAAAGTTTCATCTGCTTCAGTAAGTTTATAAAAAGTGGGATCATTCGGAAATAGATACTTTATTTCATGCTCCAGATGAAATAAATTCCTCACTTTATCATAAATACTTTTCCCAGTTGGTAATGCAGGTTCTGATGAGCTAGTAGAACCTACAGCTGCATTTTTAGCATGAGCCTTTCCAATGTATTGAAATAGTAAAAACCATAGGGGGGAGCCCCTTTTGGCTGATGCTCAGGTAACATGAAATACTGACACATGGATTTTAACTTCTCTGGAGTTAACTGTCTGGTTTTCTCAATCAATCCTTCCATGGATAATGGTGCTAATTCTTGCTCTGGCTCAAAGTGTAACATAGCATTGATAGCCTGAGGTGTGATGGGGAACAGAACACTTTGATCAGGAGCTAATACAGCTCTCTGTGCGGGATCATAGTTTGCATGACAGTAATGAATGATTTCGGGGAAAATGAGGACTGAAGGAATAAGATACCTTGGGAGATTGGATTCCCACAACCCTATAAGATCTTGCCCCTTTGAGTGTTCGTCTCTGCAGCGACAGAAGCTCAAACGGGGACTTTCATCAAAATGCAGGTCTTTAATTTGGAAATCTTCATCTATTAGGGGTAAATAGTCCAATTCACGGTGAGGAGCATTCAATGGGGCGATATTCAGAGCTGTCGGGACCTCCATTTTGGTTCTTGTGGATTCAAAATGGAGGTTTTCGTTTTTCCTTACAGACCGGACGGGATATCTAAAATGGAGGAAATTGGAACAATTTACAGGTTTGGGGGGCAATTTCACAGGTTTAAAATCTTCAGGGAGGACTCAGCGATGATTTTTAACCACTTTTTCAGCGAAAAAACAAAGGAAACTGAGTTTTACGTGCAGTCGGGGCATAAAGGATAAATACCTGTTTTTAGACGGAAACTGGTTCTCTAACAGGTAACAGGAAATGGCGGAACTGCTCTTCAGCACGGGCGCAGCGGAATCTTGGGGCGAAATGATCAATTACAGCGGAAATTTTGAAAATCGCAGCGGGAGCAACGTTCTTCTCAGAATAATGAAAATAACTAAAAAACACGAAAAATGGCTTTATTCGCAAGTTAAAGGTTTTTTTTATTTTTTCGAGGTGATGACGTCATCGACGTACGGGATGACGTAAGCCGGCAGTAAGCGGTAAGCGGTAAGCAGTACTCCCGCACCGCTTTTGGTCGAGGACGGTTTTTAACGGAGGGGCAGCGATTCCACAGGTTTCCTGCCACGTGGATGGTTTGACTATTCAAAACCACCCATCCCCCGCGGGTTAAAAAACTTACACGAGATGGGCAGCGGGATCAACGCTGGCCGTTGATCTGCGGGAGGCTGATCCAACGGCTGAGGAGATGGAAAGGTAACGGGATGGTTATTGCGCGGGCCCGACGGGATTTAAATGCGTTTAACTTTTATTTAATCGCCCCGGGAGGATTTTGATTGGTGAGTGAAAGGCTATTAATTAGTTCAAATAACTAATTAATCCCATATGCAAAAGTAAAGGGTCGCGGCGGAGTTGGTTTAAGCGGAATGGCACGTGGACGGACCACGGTGGCGCAAAACTTTCGCAAAGTTTTATTGATGTTTTTGGTATTAAACACACATATTTTATGTCTAAAGTTTTTATATATATTTTTTATTATATGATGAATTAATTAATACAATTATTTCACCATAGGGGCGGGATTTATATTATAAGGATATATTTAACCAAAGGGTTTATAAAGGGGGGTTTTTACTGAATTTTGGGAAAATAATTACTTTGGTTAAACTATATAATATAAGGGTTTTTGGGATATTTATAAAAAGGGAGTTATATACTTAGGATAAGGTATTTTATTTAGGGATTTAATACAATAGAGTTAAATGTTAATATGGTAAAGGACAAGGAAAATCAAAACATTTTTGTACATCTAAGAAAGTGATAACTTGTGAAGTAAATTGCAACATTTTATCTTCAACACTTAAACTTAGAATAACAAGTCATTTTGAGGAATTTTTATGGAATGTTGCATCAGTTTCCTAAGTAAAATAGGATTTTACTTAGGAAAAAGTTAAAGATGGAAGATAACAATGATGAATTATTTCAAGTGCTTAGGTCTTTTTGATCATTGGGCCGAGGGTCCGGTCCCTCCAAAAGTCAAGGAAATGCCTTGAGCCCCTTTGATCTCCAATTACCTTAGTACTTTTGGGGAAAATTAGTAAAACTTTTGAGGGGAAAATGATAAGGGAAGTTAATGAATTTGACTTTTGCTTGCTGTGATTTTCCAGTGTATTTGTTGCTTCAGTACTTATGATGAAAGTAAAGGATCAAAAACATGTAGCAGCATCATTCATCAGATAACACTTTGCAGCACCATCTACCTACCCTATCTACTTAACACTACCATTTTCTCTTCTTTATTAGGGTGCATTTAGACTTGCAAACCCTTATCAATATTTTCTTTTTACATGATGAATCTATCTATTTCTACCCTTATTACATCCAAGGGCTCAGATTAAGCTGTTGAGCACCTTTTATTTACTCTACCTATCTACTTATCTGCCAAGATTAAACTGTTTGGCTAGATATTTATTCTCTAATCTACAACATAAAATTGAAATATGAGTAAGCCAAGTTTAAACAGATTGACTTATTCATGAATTGTGGCAAAGCTGCACACAATTGCTTTATTAAAAAAATGAAATAGTAGTGGCATTTGGATTTGCACACTTTCCTTGGTCTATTTTTCTATTTGGGGTTCATTTCTTTCTCTTTTTGACCATTTTATTTTTCATACCCTTTGATCTTTCTATTAGGGTATACCCTCTTTACATTTTTTAAATTTTTTGAATTTTTTTGGTTTTCAAGAATATGGAACACCTTTGCTCAAGAAAGAAGGTTTGAACATATTCCATAGTTCAATCAAGACAATCATGAAAGATGAAACCTATTGATATAGGAGGCTAACACTACAGAAGATTCTTGGTGCAAAAATCGAGTATACATTGAAATGTCTTTCAACGGGTTGAGATTGGAGTATGCCCTTGATGGGAGCTTGAATTACATATCTTGGAAGGACAGGATGGAGGCGGTGTTGGAGGATAATGGGCTGAAGGATTTCATCAATAGCGATGTTCCTAAGCCGAGATCTAGCCATGTTGCATTACTTGATGCATGGCAAAAGAAGACTCCAAAGATGAGGAGGATTATGTTGGAAGGTGTGAAGGACCACATTGTGTCCAGCCTTCACGGGAAAGCCACTCCATTCTTAATATGGAAGGCTTTGACAGACTTGTTCCAAAGCAGAAGTGACTAGAGGGAGTTGGCGCTTAAAGACAAGCTCAGAAAAATAAAAATGGAGAAAGGCGACAGTATTCCAAAATACCTCACGAAGTTTTTTCACTGCAAGGCTGAGCTGGGAAGTCTGGGGGTTACTGTTGATGAAGAATACTTGGTGAGCTCGGCTCTCCTTGGGCTTCCGAAGAGTTGGCATAGCTACAAAGACTCTGTCAATGGACGGGAGAAACTGTCGGGATGGGAGCGACTTCGATCGGATCTTGTGCAGGAGGAGATAAGGCGGGGTACCAGGGATGGATCTTCATCGAAGAATGAAGATGAAGAGAATTGTGCTTTGGCTGCCAAATCAAGGAAAGGGAAGGGGAAGAAAAATCCTTCTAAAACCGGTGCGAAAGGAAAGAAGCAGGACTTGTCCAAAGTGAAGTGTTTTCATTGTCACGAGCATGGACATTTCTCCACTAACTGTCCACAGAAGAAGAAGAATAAGCAGGTTGTCGGATCTGTAGCTGGAGAGGCCTTAGCCTTGCAATTTGAGCTGGATTTTTCCTTGATCGCATGCTTGGTTTTAAGCTACATGGGATTGGTGTGGTATCTTGACAGTGGTGCGTATTTCCATATGACGGGAGACAAAGAGTTGTTTAGTGACTTGGAGGAGAAGGACCTCCAGATGCATATAGAGATGGGCGATGATGGTCGGTACAGTGAGATTGGCATTGGGACCATTACCTTTGAGAGGGAGTTCGGTAATCCATTCTTGTTGAAGAATCTCATGCATGTTCCAGGTATGAAAAAGAACTTGGTCTCATTCACAATGCTGGAAGACGGGGGTTATGATGTTGTTTTCAATGAGGGAAAAGCTTTCCTTCAACATAAAACAATGGGTCAAACCAAGAAGATAGGGGTTTGAATTAAGAATCTCTACAAGATAGAGGTAGATGGCTGCACTGCAATGGTGGGAAAAGCAGAAGAAGTGGTGAGCTGGGATGAGGGCGAGTTATGGCACAGGAGATTGGGCCATCTTCACCATGGTGCTTTGAAAATTTTGCAGAAAATTTCTACTAGACTTCCTAAGGGTACTCTTGCACAGTCATATCAATGCAAAGGATGTAAAATGTGTAAGTTTGTGAAGACCACCTTTCATGAGAAGGAGAATCGTGCTTCGGTGATCCTAGAGAGAATTCACACAGGCGTGTGTGGACCATTCTGGGTTGCTTCAACAGCAAGACACAGGTATTATGTGATATTTGTTGATAATTATTCTCGTAGATGTTGGATCTTCTTCATGCAGAAGAAGAGTGAAACGTTCTCAAAGTTCTGTGAGTTCAATGCATTGGTGGAGAAGGAGTCGAGGAAGCAGGTGAAAGCTCTAAGGAGCAATAATGGTGGTGAATACATCTCAGGCGAATTCAAAGACTTCTGTAGCAAAGAAGGAATTCAAAGAGAACTCATAGTGCCTCATAACCCACAGTAGAATGGGGTCGCGGAGAGAAATAACAGAACGACCATAGGTGTTGCACGAGCGATGCTGCATGACCAGGGCCTACCGATGCACTTGTGGGCGGAAGCATGCAACACTGCGGTTTATGTGCAAAACCGTTGTCCTCATAGAGTACTTGGCATGAGTACACCCAAAGAAGCATTTTCTGGTAAGAAGCCTGATATTTCTCATTTGAATATTTTTGGCTCACCTGTTTACATTCATGTGACGAAAGATGCTAGGAAGAAGTTGGAGCCGACTGCAAAAGTTGGGATATTTGTGGGGTACACAAAAACACTCCACAACTATCGTGTGTATTTTCCAAATAGTCGGATGACTGTTATGCGACGGGATATAAAATTCAATGAGGTGAAATCCATGAAGTTGTCGCTTGAGAGGGAGCTACACTTGCATGTGGAAGAGGAACTTCTTGTTCCTAAAGATGAGCCTATGGATGTGGATCAGCCACAGGAGGAGATTCATGGAGTGGAGGAGTCCACTCATGCAGAACCAAACATCAGACAAGGCAGAAAGCGTACCATAGAAGCTGAGAGATTGAAGTTGGATGTAGCACAGAATGTATGAGTCCCTACATCACAACGCAGACAGAGACAGTCACCTGACCAATATACTGGATACATGGCTCTTATGAGCAAGTGTATTGTGACAGAGCCATCTTCTTTTGAAGAAGCAATGCAGGAGCCCACATGGGTAGATTCCATGGTGGAGGAGTAGGACTCCATTGTCAGAAACAGTGCTTGGGAGATTGTTCCAAGGCCGATGGGAAAATCAGTTTTAGGATCAAGATGGATCTACAAGGTAAAGCAAGCTACTAATGGGAGCGTCGAGAAGTATAAGGCAAGATTTGTTGCCTGGGGCTTCTCACAGATTGAGGGGATTGACTATGAAGAAACCTTTGCACCTGTCACACGATATTCTTCCATACGGGCCATCCTTGCTCTCTCAACGCAGATGGGTTGGCACATTCATCAGATGGATGTGAAGACTGTGTTCCTTAATGGGATCATTGAGGAAGATGTGTACATTGAGCAGCCTGAAGGATTTTAGATCTTTAGCAGCGAGTCGCATCTGTGCAGGCTCAAAAGAGCGTTGTATGGGCTAAAACAAGCACCCCGTGCTTGGTACACTCGGATCTATAGCTATTTCACTGGACTTGGCTTCACCAAGAGTGAGGCGAATGCAAACCTGTACCAAATTGTGGTTAAGGGTAATATTTTGATCATTGTACTTTATGTTGATGATTTAATACTAATAGGTGATGAGCAGTTGATACACTCATGCAAGGCAGATCTTGCAAAGGAGTTTGAGATGAAGGATTTGGGCCTCCTTCATTATTTCCTTGGATTGGAAATATGGCAGTGGGAAGGTGAATTGTTTGTGTGTCAAGGCAAGTATAAATGATAGATACTCAGAGAATTTTATATGCAAGGTCATAATCCTATCGGCGACTCCCCTCTTCTAGGAATGGAAGAAAGAGGATGCTACATCTACAGATAGTGGATGCCATCATGATTCATTACCAGGTTAACTCATTAGTCAATACAAGACTAGACATATGCTATGTGGTGAACCAACTTTCACAAGCGATGGTTAAGCCTACCAAGCTCTTTTGGAAGGTAGGCAAGCATGTCCTGAGATATCTCAGGGGCACATCTGAGTATGGTTTATGGTACAGACAGACGGATGAGGTGAAGTTGCATGGCTTCACGGATGCAAATTGGGTAAATGAAGCCCAATGTACTTAAAGAGAACATCAGGAGGGATTTTCAGTATTGGGTCTACAACAGTTTCTTGGTACAGCAGGAAACAAAGATTCGTGGCACACAGTTCAGCGGAAGCGAAATACATGGTAGCAATTTTAGCTGCATGTGAGGCTATCTGGATGAGGAAGATTCTGGTTGATTTGTTCGGTTCACATTTAGATCCCATAGTGATTCATTGTGATAATTAGAGTTGCATTAAACTCTCGTTTAATCCTGTGTTTCATGATAGATCTAAACATATTGATATCTGGTATCATCATATCAGAGATTGTGTGCAACGAAAGATCAGGTTGCTTCAATACATTCCTATGGAGGATCAGGATGTAGATATTCTGACGAAGGTGCTCACCAGGAGAAAATTCGAATACCATAGAGGTAGGATCAGGGTGAAAGATAATCCCTATCTTGTTGAGAGGGAGTGTTGAGATTCAACAAGATGATGAGCTTAGTGAAAAGAGTCGCCTTCACTAAGTGGGCCCGCAGGCTATTTTTGGTGCAAGTCTATTTTTAGACTATGTCTATTTTTAGACACGATGATCATATTTCGTGTTTGGCAGGATGTTATTTGTGGATGGTTGATCAAGTTGGAAAATAAGATGAAATTTATTTTTAGAATATTTGGCTTAAGTCTATTTATAGATCGTCAATCTAAAAATAGATGCATGTCGATTATTATTAGCTCTTAATAATAATCGACTCTAAACAACAACTTATTCTCTTGAGCATCTCTATCAGCTGCACATGGTAAAGAAGAATTTGACAGTTTGAATTACATATTCCTGAGGGTTTACTAGAGCTAATGCATGAGGACTTCAGTTAGAACTCATGTGACAGAGTTTGGTGGAGTTATAGAAGTAATTGGTGGAGTTGTATTTAGTTTAACTCAATTAGACTCAGTTGAGCTAGTTGTATCTAGTCTAACTGATTGATACACTAGTGAGAGTGGTGTGAATTAATTAGTTAATTAATTCACTAAATAATAACTCATTAATCAACTCAAGAATACATTAATTTTAGTGCAAAAACAGCATGGAAGTTTCAAGAGGACCAATGGAGAGATAGGTGAAAGGGCAAGATAGAATATTTGTTGTGACTATAGTGATGCATTGATTGCATCACACACTCAGTGGAGATTCCAACGAGGATTGTGCAGTCAAGGATGGAGTAATTCGAATTAATTCAGAGCTATTCTTTAGCAGATATTGCGCAGTGGAGGTCGGCTAGCAGGTTGCAAAGATCAGTGCATGGATTTGCAAGATTAGGCTTGATTAGTGTATGATGATTGTACTGTACTGAGGGCTTGTGATAAGCTTTGTATGCTTGTTTGAGATTGTCATATGATATCCATGTTACATAATATATATTTGGGGTTTTCAGCTTCAGGCTTTCCCGGATAAAAACTATGTTATGTGCGATTGAATATTTTTGTTTATGCTTCACATGTGTGTGCAATTAATTTTTTCCGCAAAAGATTAACAAGTGGAATAGATTCAGTATCTTGCATAAAGTTAAATAGTGTGAGATCAAGTGGATCTTGGACATATGCATTCTTAGTGCATATAATTTGTACATCTTTAAACATATCCAAAATCTCATAGAGCGAAATCCATAAAGTTTTCTCATAACCCTTGTAAAAGTGTAGTTGGAAAACTGGATTCTCGATTTCCATTCTCGAACTCTTGAATCACGGATATCCCAAATTCAATTACTGAAAAACATCTTAAGCTATCACATAACCTCACGAGAATATCACTCCCACGTCTTCAACAAATGAGGGATCCTTCCCTAGATCCACAATTTCCAAACTATCAAGACAACAATCCATATTTAGTTTTACACCAATCGATCTTTTAAAATAGTTTCTTTAGACACAATCAATCAAATGTTTGCAATAACGGAACTACTAGTCATTATATGGATGAGATTCCATCCACCTAGATACATGGATACCAACCATTTTACTCACAATTTATCTAAGGAATCTATCTAGATACAAAATGTATCTAGAGTCAGTTTTACAAAATTGACATCTTTATCTAATTTTTAAAAATTCATCCTCGTCAATTTTACAAATGAAATAATTTAATCATTTGGAACCGTAAATTGTTTTCCTTTGTATCTCATGGAAGTGTACTTATGCATTCTCCATTTCTTTGACAAGAATATTTGGGATGGAAGATAGGGTAGACATCCTATCATCGGATACGTCGGCGCATGAAGCGCTCATCGCTACTACTATATTGGCCGAGAGAAATTAGGTGATGGGACATGACTCTAGCCATAGAGATGGGGCGAAACAGATTTCATTTTCCCACAAGACTTCGGAGGCTAAGAAGGTCTTACAGCATGATGATCTGCGACGTGATGACTAACTAATCAGGGAAGGTGTTCAAGTTGGTCGAAAGGCGAAGGGGAAAAAAATGATCAATGTTATAAGCATGCCTCTGTTATAAAGGAAGTAATTATGGAATATGATGATCTCTGGGGCAGGGTGACTAGCCTACAAAAACAGGCTCTCATAGGGAGATGGATTTTTGTTGAGATGGGGGAGGTGGACATGACCAACTGGGTAAAAAAATTTTGGAGCCTGATGCTTGGATACAATCCAAAAGTTAGCAAACTGATGGGGCAATGGTTCAGTGTACACTTCTTACACGAGGTGAACTGTAAGCAAGTTTTGGAGCGCACTTGGGTCAGGGGAAGAAGTTTTATGCAATTACTGCCATGGTTCTTAGATTTTAATCCGGTGATTGAAGCTCCTCGCAGTAAACTTGTCTGGGTGAAACTCACAGGATTACCTTTAGATTTTTGTACCATTAAGGCTTTGCGAGTGATTGGGAACTCTATTGGTATCACTAGATATATTGATCCCAGATGTATTGGTACCAAAGAAAAAATAATTTCTTGGATATTGGTTGAAGTGTCCTTTCAGGGCAGTCTGCTAGGAGACATTGACTTGATATGGGGACCGTGTCGTCATAGACAGAGGATTTATTTTTGGGGGATTCCATTCAGATGTCTCATATGTCACTAGACTAGGCATATGCAACGATCTTGTCCTTTTCGACACAGAAAGCGACGAAAACAAGACAAATTATCCTCTCTTCAATGGCGTGCAAAGGCCCCTTTATTCTCTTCAGATGAAGATGCCCCAGGTAAGTCTACACCATCCTCATTTGAAAGTGATTATTCTGAACCTTGTCAAAACAATGTATATGTTCCTCTATCTCATCCTCCTTTTATTGATGACCTATCAAATGGTGCTCCACGTAGCACTATGGAAGTTGTTACACCTCCTCCTTATAAATCTTTGATTAATCATGAATATGGGATCATTGATGACCATAGTGGCCATTTTTTATCTGATAAATCCTCATCACAACCTACGAGTCCTCATCCTAATGAACCTCTAGTTGCTTCCCCATCGATGCCTCCACTCGAGTGGGCTTCTCCTCTGTCTTCCCATGAACCTGAACTGGAAAATATACCTGATTCTCCTAAGAATATAGTGGGAAGTGACTTAGATTCGATCCTAAATAACCTGAGGCTTGACATGGCCACCTTGACTGTATTTGATAAGCCTCTGCTTGAGCCCCTAACCACCATTTCACCTATTTCTGCCTCTAACATCACTGTTGGGCAGACTGCTAAATCTACTACCCAACACTTCCGTGGTAGGAACAAAGAAAAATCTATCATAAATGGGGAGTTATTTGATCTGCGTGATGTTCATATATCTATTTTTGACGACTTTCTGGCCCTTAGAGAAAGCATCCTTATTGAGGGTTCTAAATGAACTCTATCATCTTGATAAATATTCGAGGGATGGGCGACCCCACCAAACATCTTCACCTCCGAGAGATCATTTCCGAATATCATCCATCTGTATATTTTTTTACAAGAAACCCTGTGTTCTAGAACTTCTGCTATAAATTCTATGCTCAGTATTTTCCCGGGTTGGATGGCAGTTGGTATTGATGATATTGGGCGAGCTGGTGGGATGCTTGTTATGTGGAATCCTCATATGGCTAATTTTGTGGCATATAAATTCTTCTGCGGTATTTTTATATATGGATCATACAAGGGGATTGCTGAAAATATTGCTATGATTAATCTATATGCCCCTTGTCAAAACAGAGTGGCATTTTGGGCACGAATGGATCAAACAGGGATTTTTTCTATAAAAAAATATGTTGATTATAATTTATGGGGGATTTTAATATGACGTTGGCCTTAGATGAAATATGGGGAATGAAGGCCAGATGTGACCCACTTGTTGGGAGGATTGGGAATATGTTAAATGATAATTATATGGTTGATATTCAACCTGTTTCGATTATGCCAACTTGGTATAATAAACACAAAGGTACAGAATATATTGCCAAGCGGTTGGATCACTCTGTCATCTCCAACACATTATTCCGGATCATGGGTAACACACGGTCATGCATGATCCAAACAAATCTGTCGGATCACATGGCCATATCTCTATCCCGGCGCCATGAACCAAAGGAAATTGGGTTACCCTTCAAATTTAACCGCATTTGGCTTAAAGACCCATATTTCAATCGAATGGTCCAGGATTTATGGAATAAAAATACTGTGATGATGGATGCAGGGGGTTGGAATGCGCTGTCGGGCAAGCTCAAAAAACTGAAGGCGATGGTAAAGCAACGGAAACAAAAAAAAACAAAAAAACAAAAAAAAAGTTGCTTTAAAAAAGGAATTTCGATCCATTGAAGATAGCATTAATAACATTTATCATGATATGCAATCAAATGTGCCAGATTCTCATGTATATAATTCTCTGGATGTACTTGAAGCTTGTAAAAATGAGATCCTTAAAATACAGGAAACAACATGGAAACTAAAAAGCAGGATTCAGTGGTTGTGGGAGGGCGATATAAACACTAGTTTCTTTCACAAATGTGCAAATGGACGCAAGAAAAAAAATGCGATATGGACAATTAAGGCCGCGGATGGATCTATTAAGCATTCTACAAAATAAATACAAGAGGAGGCTACCAGGTATTTCTCTGAATTTTATAAACAGGATAAGGAGATTCATCCTATATGTCAAAACTGGATTCTGGATCATATGCCTCGAATCTTTGATCAATCCTCAAATAAGAACATGGAGAAGCCTATATCAATTGTGGAGATTGAGGAAGTACTAAAAACATTTTCCCATGGAAAAAGTTCAGGACTAGATGGCTAGCTGAGAGTTTTTTGTGCACTTCTTTGATCTTTTGAAGGATGAACTCCATATTGTGATTGAAGAGGTACGGGTGCAGGGTTTGGTTCCTGGGAACATGAATTCTACTTTTCTAGCTATGATTCTGAAATCATCGAATCCCATATCTTTTGATGAATATAGACCAATTTCATTATTTAATGTAATATACAAGATCTCATCAAAAATCATTGTTAATCATATAAGAGGTGTATTATCAAAGTCTATTGCTGCTGAGAAATATGGTTTTCTAAAAGGGAGATCGATACACGACGATGTGGCCATTGCACAAGAGGCTATGCACATGATTCATGATCATAAATTAGAGGCTATTATCATGAAGATTGACTTGCACAAAGCATATGACTCGGTTGATTGGTCCTTCATTCGGCTTTCACTGTATAAGGCAGGTTTATCTATGGTGTCAATTTGATGGATCATAGCATGCATTTTCTCGGTTAGGTATGTTGTTCTCATTAATGGTCTTCCTAATGATTTTTTCTTGGCTGGTCGTGGATTGTGACAGGGTTATGCCCTCTCACCACTTATATTTATCTTTGTTATGGATGGGTTCAACAAAATTATGAAGATGGCAAAAAATGCAGGCTATTTTGAAGTTCTTTCATTCTCGTCTTCAGTATGCATCACACATTCGCTCTTTGTTGATGATTTACTGGTTTTTGGGAAGCTTATCAGGAATCAATGGTTTTATATGTATTGTATCCTATCTCAATTTGATGCGACTACAGGTCTAAGTATTAACAAAAGTAAATTGATCCTTTATTATGACCAGGGAGATGTGGATGAGATCGATTTCATAGTTAGGTTTATGGGAATAGGAAAAAATCATATTTTATCTGGCCTTTCCTATCTGGGCTTCATTCTCAAACCATGTTCTTACAAAAATTGTGACTGGCTTTGGTTAATTGAGAGATTTAGGAACAAGATAATGATATGGACACACATATTTCTTTCTCTTGGAGGCCGCTTCATATTGGTACAAGTTGTTTTAACATAACTCATGGTATATTGATCTCACTTGTTTTATCTTCCTGTGTTTATTATTAACAAACTGGAATCAATTATCTTCCAATTTATCTGGGCTGGTGGTTTGGACCGAAATAAAATTCATTTATGTAAACTCTCTCACATAGAAATTCCCAAGATGTTCGATGGCTAGGGTATTTTAGACCTCCGGTGCTTTGCCAATGCACTACTTATCAAATCTTTATGGAGGGTTTTAAATGGGGATGGGGTTTGGTCTAAAATTGTTTATTTCAAATATATAAGAGATGATCCTTTACATTGCCTGTACTCTGGAGTCTCGTAGCCTTCTAATAGATCTTCACAGATTTGGAGAAGCTTTGCCAAGGTAAAATACATCATGGGTAGCCGTTTGAAATGGCTCTTTGGGTACGGACAGCGGATTCTCTTAGGCGTGTATCGATTAGCTGGGTTATATGGGACTGAGTTTATGGATCGTGTTTTGTTGCATCGTTTACATCAAAGAGGTATCTTCTATGTATCAAATGTCATTTCTCAATGGGAACTCAGTGCTCCGATCTGGAAAATGGGGCAGATGATTGGTTTAAACGATGTGGAAACAATGTTATGGGACAACTACAGGTGAAGACTACAAATATCTGGGTTTTCCTACAGGAACGATGGTGACAAGATTATATGGAGTGGTAATATGGACGAGGGAAGCATATACGTCAAAGAATTATATATGCACTTATTAAAAGAGAAGCATTTGAATCCCCCGGTTTATCCTTTCTATCGAGTTTGGAAGTGGCACATTCCCACCAAGATTCTGTTTTTCGTTTGGTTGGTATGGAAAAGAAAAATACTCACTTGTGATTCCCTTATAAAACGTGGTTATCATGGCCTGGGGCGATGCCCTTTTTGTATGAAACAGAAGGAATCTGCTGATCACATATTCTTTTTCTGCCAAACTGATCTGTCTATTTTGCAATTATTCAATGCTCTTCTGAATGATCCACAATGGAGGCCTTATGACTATATGCAGACTATTCAAACATGGGGTGCTTCTAAAGGGCCTCAGAAATCTCTTCCTTTTTATGTATTATGGGAAATTTAGGGAGCAAGGAATCGACTAATTTTCCAAGACATCCCCTTGGACATAAATAGAATTCATAGTAACGTTATGAGATGGCTGGGAGCATGCCCTCGTCATGCACTTCATGTGGAAGATTTGTCTGTTAGAGGACGGCCCCATCATATCCAACTCCCTGCAATATATTTTGATGGGGCTTATAAGGAGGATATAGGTGGTTGTGGGGCTTGGATCAAGCTATCGATTGTGGAGCGATATCACATACACTGGAACGTTGGTCCTGGTTCAAATAACTTAGCTGATATCATGGCTCTTTGTTGCGGGATTAGGGTTGCATATCATCTTCAAATTTTGCATATACACATTATGGTGATTCCATGATCATCATTGATGGGATTACTAGGAAAAATATCTTTCATGATCTGTTGCTTTGTGGATGGACTAACCGCGTCAAATATATCCTCTCTAAATTCCATACCTTTATTATACAACACATCTATAGGGAAAGCAATACAAGAGCCGATTTCCTATCAAAAAAGGGCTTTCTTGCACCTTTTGGTACTATCTATATATCTCACTACAGGAACAAGGCATTGGTGGAATATTTCGACATTCCTTTGCCATAGGTTGTATATATACCATATTTCTTCACTCGTATCGGCATTATATCATATGCCTGTTGTTTCTATCCTTTTTGCAAGTGAGCGTGAGAGAGGGTTCTTGAGTTTTTTTCCTTTTGTAAACATGCTTGTCTTTATCATCTGTCGAGCCAGAATACAATATATATATATATATATATATATATATATATATATATATATATATATATATATATATATATATATATATATATATATATATATATATATATATATATATATATATATTGTGTGCAGCAAACGTATGAAGCATATTTAAGAAAAACTCAATACTCACTACAAGGATAGAAACCTATGAGCATATTATATATATATATATATATATATATATATATATATATATATATATATATATATATATATATATATATATATATATATATATATGCATGTGAGCCTATTTCAAAATAACAAGCAAGCATGGGAGCTGGTACTGGGTTTTTTTTTTTCATACTTTTATATTCTACCTGCGGGATTTTTCTCAAGGATCGGTTTATAGCACATTAACAAGCGAGCCTATTTACGTACCTATAAAGTGATGAAGTAGCACTTTTCTAGTTGATTGTATATCTCTCGGCTACATGGACTATTATGGACTAATGTTATTTTATGAGTTGTTCCTTTCACTGGAATGCTCATAGCTTATTAAGCATTGGACTCACGCTTATTCACATCCGCATGCTTTATACTAAACAATAGGGATTGTGTATTCATCATGATGTCTACATTTCTTTCTAATGTATTGATGGGAACCATGTAGTTTGGGTTTTTACAGGGTCATCCCATATTGAATATGTTTACATACATCTGGGTATTGATGTAATATGTGATGAGACTATGTACTACTTTATAATAAAGCAGCTTTTTTTCTCCCCCTGAAAAAAAAAATATTAATACTTTAAAAATACTACAATTTATGCCATTCTCATAAATTCTTCAAACACACCCCTTGTTCTCACAATTCTCTACATATGACCTATAAAGAGGATCGAAATTTCCAACCTTGAATGTAACCGTAGCTCATGGTAGAGGAAGTGTGCCCCATGTCGAAGAGTCTCAAATGTTCTTTGCTTGTGTAGGTCAACGCACTCTACCATGCATGACTCTACTATAAATGATCCAGGTAACATCACCATCGTAGAATCCAGATTCTCCCTGTTAAATTTCTACTGCTGCACTTCGTTTTATGTATTCATTATTACCGTCGAACAACTATGATCCTATATCATCCTCAAAATGTTAAAAAACACAAAAATCGTGGTGGCCATTGGATCTTCAACTCCCAATTTTTGCGACAACCTATTATCTTTGCAACACATGATTGCATTAGACTTCGTTCCCACAGATGGAAAATATAACTTCAAGAAACAAAACAGAATACAAGAATATTGATAGCAAGCTGTTGGGATCTTCCATTAAACTTATGCTTCATATTTTTAGATGATGGGGTCGATGTTGAGAAAGGTTAATACTAGCATACTTAATCATGTAAATGGTTTAATCTATGTCTGCAAGCTAATTAGGAGACAATATTTTCTCATACCAACATGGATCTAAGGATATCCTCCACATGCATGCCCAATAGATATTTACTCAGCCTTTGTAGCTATAAATCGCTAGATTCTCAACAACGTTGACTCCTCCACATTGCACCCTCTTTCTTTTGTTGTGATTTCTACATATCATTGAATTGACAACGATTTCTCTCGACTGTCACAACAAATTCCATGAACGAATTTTTTTATGATCGATGCATTCATTCTTGATGCCTACAGGGTCGTTAATGGCCTTCTAATATAGCCACCTCACAATTTTTCCCAAGCCAACACTAGGTCGTGGAATCATTGCAAAAGTGGAAGCATTAAGGGAAAAATATCCAACACAGTGAAAAATTAATCTTTCAATGCTCCTCTGGTCACACACTCTTTAGCAATGGAAAAACATACTTGGCCACTATCACACAAAACACTAACTTATCTACTTTAATCTAATTACAAAACAAATAAACATTTTTCTCACATATATGTGGGCCTCTCCCTTAAGGAGTGATCAAGTGATCATGTCCAAGTGGAAAAAATGCTCAAAAATGGAAATGATCAGAAATGGTTGCAGTCTGAACGACCGGAAAGGTCTCGTCGCTGTAATTATGGCACCATGAATGGGACTCAAATCCGATGTTGTATGTGAAAGTTACTGAGGTTTGAATTCGTCTAGTGACCTCCAAAACAGGACTTTTTGACCAAATGAATTTGTCATTTTCAAAAAAAAAATTATATGGAAAAATTTTATTTTTTATAAGGTTTTTATTGGCCTATCAGAGGGTGCCATGTGGCCTTCCCGGAGACTGTCACGTGGCCTCAGGCCATTGGTTAAAAAAGGTTGTGAAAAGTTGGAGGTCATAAGGGTCAAACCCTCGACCCGACTCCTCAGGCAGGGTCGACCCGACCAACACAGCAGCAGAAATGAGTTTGCACAAAGGGCGAGTCGGGCAGCACTTTTGAATGGAGTCAGGTCATGGAGAAAATGAAGGGTCGGCCCGTGTCTTTGTGAATGGGCAGAAGGTTGGGGGGCTAGTCCCTCGGGGCCAACCCCATCGCCATGTGATCACCATTCGGAACCGAGGACTAAGCCCCATTTCAAACTGGTGGAGAATTCGGTTAAGCTCCTATGGAGCTAGCCCCCTACCGCATGTGACCTGTAGGTTGTGACCAAGGGTGTGGGGTTTAAACTTATCTGCCAGCAACATTTAACTGCCCGGAGTATTCACATGTGAACGCGCTGATTTGAACTGATAGTTACCTTTAATGCTACCCCTAAAATAGCGTGCGGTTCCACCTAATTGACCTGTCTGCCTATTCTGGTGGAGTTAATTGGAGTTCCTCCAGTTTTGGAGGAGGTTTTCTAGTGCCACTGGGAAAAATCTTGTTTGGGTCATAACTCTCTCAATTTTCGACCAAATAAGATGAAATTTTAGTCAATTTTGGCTTTCTTCAACATTCTAGAGAGTTTGGGACAGGTTGCAGAGTGAACAGAGGTGTTATTTAGCCATTTTTTCTTCGGGGAAGAGGAAAGAGCCATTAGGGCCATCAGGGAGATGGAGCTGTATTGGGTTGTACTTCACTGTTTGAGGTGAAACAAAAGCCATTTTAGCTTATTTATGTCTTCTAAAGTCAAATTCACAGATTTTTTTGTCTTTTTAGGCATATTTTTCACTATGTAACCATTTTGAGAAAATTAATAGAGCAAGGACATGCCATTGGGGAGCCTTGGACCGGTAGATGTAGCCCAGGAGGGGTGAACTGCCTCATCAATTTGCTGTGTTATGCTATGGTGAATTTTTCTTGCTGTGTATTTTTGTTATGATATATTAAACAGTAAATTTAAATAACAAATCCTCAAACATGAAACTTAGAAACATTACCAAAACTAGTTTGTTTAACCTGCAAATCATGGAGAACACTTTGCACATTAAATTAAATGGAAATGGATACTTTTCATAGCATTACAAATAGTTCCATTTTCAAATCAAGGAGTTAACCTAGAGCCAATGGCTTTGATACCAATTTGTAAAATAGATTGCACACAAAACTTCCTTCATTCTATTAAACATCACACATAATTACAACAAGTATTAGTTCAGGATAGAAATTCTATCTTAACCATACAATCAACTAGTTGAGAAAATATCTCAACCAAACACTAAAGTAGGAGCTATATGAGTTGCACTAAATCTCTCAAATCCAATTAATTAACAATCACATAAAAATTACATTTTTGATGATGAATCTCATTCAATGTGCATAAGACAAGTAGGAGTCAAATCTCCAAGTGCGTCAATGCTACCAAATGTGATAAGTAGGTACAAAAGTGACTTTGTTTGCCTTTGCAACCAAATGTGATAAGTAGGTACAAAAGTGACTCAGTTTTCCTTTGCAATTGTGTTATTTACTTGGTGGGTAAGACAACATGTATGCAAAGTCTTGGTGCATAGGTTTAAATTGCGTGCTACACTACACATATTGATATATAGGCATTAGTAGAGCATAAGGGCACAACCTTATTTTCAAACAAATAAGAAGCTAGATTTCATCCTACAGTTCTCACATGAATTCAGTCAGTTACTCATTCCCCTACAGTAAGCATGTGATTATGAATCATGGACTGTAGAATTATATAAATGTTCCTATATTATTAGCATTATGGGCTTGCTTATTAGCAAAGTATTGAATGCATGTAAGGGGACTATAACATTATCGAACTTCTCTTATATGTGATTTCCTGTGACAAGTTATACATATATATTTTAGTTGTATAATGATTAATACACTGAGCTTTGCCTAATTAGAGTTGTAAATTGCAATACATTAATTTAGGATTATGTCTCTTCTACATGGCAGGGCCAAGCTCTACTATGATGCATGATGAACATTACATAATATCAACCAGCAAACCACATCCTAAATATCCAAAATACCTCATAAATTCAAAAAAATAAAATCAACAGTAATTCATTATGCATTCAACATGAGAGGGAAACTTATCTCCAATGATGATAGTAACTGAATCAGGGACGGTGACTCGCCTCCCAACTGTAGACAGGATGCAATCAATCTCTTGTGTATTTTTCACCCCCGATCCAAGTTCCACGGATTGAGGAGGATGCTTAAAATGCCAAAACGATTCTACCAACAGGACCAGGAACTCCATAGGTGTTGATTCCAACCCTCAACTCTTCCTGCAAATTTCTTCATAGAAAATTGAAACACCTTTCTACTTACATAATTTCTTTACTCTCCAATATCCCCCCAATGTTTGTGTTGCTTCAAGAAAGATACAAGGGCTAGTATGTCCAAGCTATAGATGCACCAGCAAGGCATATATTCATGCCCCTCCCTTATTATCACCTCTCTCTAGATATTCAAACTTTGCCTCCTAGTGGTTAGTGTCTAGCTTGGTTCAAATACTCTGGACCAATTAAGAATGTTCCATATGTTCTTATGTTCCAGAATTTTTTCTATTTTTGTTGGCCTTGACATTATTCATTGATTTTTTTGTCTTCCTACCACTTAAAATCTTTCCCTAACTTTTCATCTGTCACCTCCATGGGAAATTATTAAAAAAAACCCACAATATGTCCCAAGTGGCAAATCCTCCCTAGCCTTGGAACCCACGTCCTTAACTCATCCCATTTATAATGTTTATAATAAGCAGGATATGTAACCATGGCTATTACGATAGGTATTTAAGAAGAAGTTGAATGTAAAAGGTAAAGTGGAGAAGTATAAATCTTACTTAGTCACAAAGGGATATTCCCAGGTAGAGACAATTGATTTTGGTAATTTGCTTCTCTTGTTACTAAGTTAACTTCTATCAAATTTATTTTCTTTGTTGTTGTTTCTTTTGATCTTGACATAAAGTAAATGGATGTGAAAACAACATTTTCGAGATGGGGATCTTGAAGAATAAATCATCATGAAATAGCAAAAAGGTTTAATAGTGAATGGAAAGAAAGATTTGGTTTGCAAGCTAGAAAAATCCTTGTATAGGTTAAAAGAATCTCCATGGATGTAGTATCAAGATTTTGATACTTATATATTAAGACTTGGTTTATCAAAAAGAAAAAGTCAATCACTGTGTGTATTCTAAGCTAATTAGTGATCATTTTATTTATGTAGTCATGTATATTGATAATAAGCTGTTGATTAGAAACAAAGTGAAAATAATCAATGATTGCAATAAAAGTTTTTGGAGGAAAATTGTGTCATTGTTTTGAAACACCCAACATTTTGAGTGAAAGTTTCACCATTCTCAAGGATAAAACAAACTTTGATGATCAAAATAGAATGCCAAGAAAAAGGATATAAAAGTGAGGTAATAAAAATAGCCATTAAGTAGTAGAAGAGGTTAAAGAAGATAAACAATATAAAATTATTAATGTGAGGTAATAAAAAACCATTAGGGAAGAGTAAAGGTCAGAGATGATAAACAATATTAAATTTAATATTATTAAATCTAATGATAACAAAATAAAAGGATTAAAATGTAAAGATAAATAAAATATAATTATAAATGAGCAAACATTAAATTTAATATAAAAATAAATTATTAAAAAATAATAATGAGAAAAAAAATTAAAAATTAAAAAGAGTAAAGGATTGAGATAATTTAAGGATAAGACATAGAAAAAAAAGGGTAAAGGATTGAGTTAATTTAAGGATAAGACATAATAATGAGCTAAAAAAGTATGGAAAATATTTTGCTTTAATGAAGAAATAAAAAATATTAAAATATTTTTTTAATGATATTAAAAAAAAAAATAAAGATAGAGATCATTTAAGAATATTAAGATATAACATTGAGTTAAAAATAAAAAATAAATAAATAAATTATTTGTTTTAATAAAGAAATTAAAAATATAAAAAAATATTTATTAAGAAAAATTGATTCAAAATTTTGATAAAATCCAATTAAATTGATTCAAGAATATTGATAAAAGTCAATAAGGAAAATTAAAATATCAAAAAGGTAAAATAAAAAATTATTCATTAAAAAGAATAACAAGCAAAAAGGAGGATTGAAAGATAGTTGGATGAATAAAAATAAAGAAAATGATAAAGAAACTAATAATATTAATATAATAAAGAAGTAGAGAATATTGAAGAGGATATTGGATAATAAATAAGTTTTAAATGAAAAGGATAAATAAAGTAGATCAATTAAAATAAGGGAGGTAAGAAGTAAAAGATGACCCGATAAATTTAGGGATTAAAATGTTGAAGATTTTCAAAATTGGCTACTTTTATAATTATTTTTAAGATTGAAATTTTTATAATTATTTTTATGATTGAAATTATTGTGGTGTTTATTATTTTCAAAGCCTTTCTAATTATATATCAATTGTAATAGGGAGTTTTCATTGAGATTAGTTTTGTTGAAACAAATGAGAAGTTTAGATTTGAATGAGCTCTCACCAATGGCTGATTTGGAGATGTGGTGTCTCTAACATTTTCGATATATGTTCTGAAATACCCACTTGTTTTACCAATATAAGATTTTTCACAAAGGTATGGAATTTGGTAAAACTTGAATGGTAACGATTATCTTTGGCCAACCAAATTAAATGTTTGAGAATTTTAAAAAACTTGAAAACAATTTTGATTTTATTTTTGGACAAAATTTTGGAGATAATATAATATTAATAATGCCTTATGTAAGTATCATAAGTACGGGATATGAGAGATTGTAGTGGAGAAAGGTGAAATATTTTTATTTAGATTTTAGGCATCACATAAAAACTTTATTGATTTGAGAACTTGAGTAGCCATTGGCTTTAAGCACTTTAGTAAAGTGGGTCTTTTCATTTTCTAGAAATGAAGGAGATGAAATTTGAAAGACTTGGAAGTGAATAAAATTTTTAAAACAATTTATTTTTCTGAAATATGATAAAATAATTAAGCATGAAAATATTGGTTAGTATATAAACCTAATGAAACAAAAACAAAACCAAAAAAAATCAAAAAATCTTATTTCTTTTCCTAATAAATTGATTATAAAAAAAATATTATTTAATAATTAATAAAATAAATATAAATAAAATAGCTCTAAGATACAAAATTTATCAAAATCAGAAAAACTTCAAAAATATTCCATAAAAATATTAGCCACTAGAGGATATGAATGACTCCATAGAAATTGTATCCATTTACAACTCTGATTGTGCAAGTCTTCAGCGTTCGTTGGATTGGTTATTGTAATAAAATTATTAGATATAATTTAATAAATTAATTTCATTGGATGAGGTTTGACCTGAAATATATTTATAAATTAAAAATTATTTATAAATCTAATTTTGATTGTGTAAGTTGTCATAGTTCTTTGAATGAGATTATTACATATAATATAATAAATTAATTATATTAGATTAGTTTTTTATTGAATATATTTATAAATTAAAATTTATTTATAATATAATATATTAAATATTTTTAAAAGTTTTATTATAATAATATATATTCAAAGATTTTGAGAGAATATATTTTATTAAGATATAAATTTAATTTATATTCATTGAAATATTGTTATTGATGTTAAAGCAACGGGAGATTGTTGAATTAATTGTTATTGACGTCAAAGGGATGATTAATTGAAGAAGGGATTAACATAGCTTTAAATATATTTTTCAGATCTTTCTAACGAGTATTTGTGTGCCTCCTAACTCTTCTTCATTGAAGAGGAATTCATTTTCTGTTAAAAAATGTAGCAAGAAATTCTCAATTTGAGTTTGCCTTGATTAAATTGAGAAAAATCGAATTTCCACGTCAGCGAACAACTTGTATGCAGTTAACTTGTGTGACATGGATTTTTTCACCCAATTTACTTACAAAAATTTGAGTTGGAGGAGTTAGAGTTCAGTTAAGCATGTGTGATTGCTAATTTGTAGCAATCAAAGTCAGTTATATCAGGTTGTTTTCAGTTAAATTAGTTCTAACTATTGGAGGAACTAGTGCAGGGTCAGTGGTGCAATGGGACTTTAGTCAAACATAGTGATCATCCAGTGAACTGATAAATCAGCTCAAAATAGCTAGTCCATGCAGAGAATTCGAGTTCCCTAGGCTTGGTTTATATTCCAAGGCAGTGTGACTTCAGTTGTAGACTAGTCTTGAGTGTATAGGTGTTGCATGCAGTCATATGATCAACCCAAGGAATTACACAATCCATTTTGGAGAAAATCCTAAATAATAGGGGCCTAATTTCTCAAGGAACGACGCAAGGAAATAGGGCTCAAGCAGAGGCATAAATTAATTAACTCTAGGTCAGAGCTTCTCAGTGAGCAGAAAGATAGGTTATTCACTTGTAGGTTGTGCTTAGTTGAGAAAAGAAATTGTAATCCATATCTATTCATTAGATTAATGCAAGTAGGCATTGGGGTTTTTAGTATATTCTTTCCCCTAGAAAAAATACATGTTTGTTGTTTCTTATTGCATGTCTAAGATTATTGTTGTAGATTGTGAATTACTTTTCATAAAGCAATAAATTAGGTTTGTGTCTTGTGATTTTGATTAAAATTTCATGAGCAATCACAAATATAAAACATAATTTATACATGGTATTAGAACACAATTCACATTAGAGCATGAATTTTGAAGTCGTTTCTCAGGAGGTTCGAATTTGCAGTTAAATGCAGCAGGATCTCTTCAGAGTTGAGAAGATGGCCTTCAATGAACTGAGGCTAGAGTATGTGTTGGAAGGTAGCTCTAATTTTTTTGCATGGAAAAATTCCATGGAGGCGTTATTGGTTGACAATAGATTACTAGAATGCATCAAGACAGATGTTGCAAAACCAGTGGAATTTGATGCCCAAAACCGTTCTCAGTGGAAGAAAGATGTAGCCAAGTCGAGGAGAATAATCTTGGAGGGAGTACGAAATCACACTGTCTCAAATATCCAGGGGAAATAAACTTTTTTTTCAATGTGGAAAGAAATAACAAAATTGTTCAAGAATAGTAATGACCAGAGGAAGCTGAAACTCAAGGATAAACTTCGAAATATCAAGATGTAGAAGAATGACACTATTCTGCAGTATCTGAGCAAGTTCACACAATTGTGATGAACTTAGTGAGGTTGGTGTAAATGTCCCAGAATATGACTTGGTAAGCCTAGCCCTTCTAGGTCTTCCCAAGAGTTGGCATAACTACCAAGATTCGGTGAACGGGAGGGAGAAAGTACCAAATTAGGAATGCTTATGGTATGATTTGGTACAAGATGAAATAAGGTGGAATAACATAAATGGAACTTTATCCAAGGGTGAGGATGAAAACAAAATTGCACTGGTTGGAAAGGGAAAGAAGTGAAAACGGAATAAATATCAATCCAAACTAGATTCCAGCCAAGGGCACAAGAAGAAATATTTTTCCAAAATTAAATGCTTCCATTGTCATGAATTCAGGCACTATGCCATGAAGTTTCCACACCAAAAGGCAAGAAAGAATATCTCATGAGGAGCAGCAGGTGAAGCCTTGGCTTCACAATTCTAGCTTGACTTTACCCTTATCGCATGCATGGCCAACACAATTATTGTTACATAGTATTTGGTCACATTCCTCAGTTCTTATCCCCATTGGAGTCACCAATTTTTTACGTGTGAAAATCCCTTCTTCGGAAAGAAGCGATCCGTCTAGCCCAATGAGTGGGTCTAGTAACAATCATGACAAAGGATACAATCTTTCCTAGTTTAACATTGAAAATAAAATGAGAGATAGACAATGGCCTACATCACTCCTTGTGCGGTCATTTCCTTGGTTTCGATGTCAATCCTTTCAATTTCAGGCTCTTTCCTCACTATGTCTTCCGCATCTGAATACCTATAAATAATATCAAACGATAAAAGATGAAAGATACATAGTATATATGTTTCAAAGAAAACTACATGACAGATCAAGGAGTATCATACTAAACTAGTTAATATTAACATATTTATGGGAAGAAAAGTATACTTGTATTATAAAATGAACAAAGGGAAGCTTACAACTCTACTCCAGACACCTTGTTTCATTTTTTAAGGAGTTTGACTCAAGATAAGTAATTATGCTCGAAACACCGTGTTTCATTTCTTAAGGACCTTGACACAAGAAAAGGAACTCTCCTCCAAAGATCTTGTTTCATTTTTTAAGGATCTTGAAACAAGAAAAGGAACTCTACTTTGAGGACCTTGTTCATGGCCCATAAGAGGTCACAACTTCCAAGAGGTTCTCATCAGACGGGAGAAAAACACTCTGGAAATCAGGGTCCAATGTGCCCATTACATAACGCATTGTATCACTGACCAGATCATCAGTAGATGTAGGCAAGGAAGAGGTTGCGACATAATTAACCAGTGGTATGGAAGATACCACTTGCATGTAAGGACCATTTAGGGATTATGGTTGATTATGAGCTATATTAGGAAAAATGAATGAAAGTTGATCAATGGTCAAAATTATTCCTTCATGCAGGAAACATATCACATGAAAGAGAGAAGAGACAAGAGCTCCCATGACATAAGTATAGTCACGCCCAAGGAGTAAGTTAAAATCCAAGGGGCCTTGGACAACCATCATGTCTATATCAATAGTGTTTCCTCCCAAAGTAATAGGAAACTTAGGAAGAATCCCTAATGGTTGACTAGTTCCTCTGTTAAAAACCAACATATTCTAGGTAACAGGCACAATATGGGAAGAATCGAAAGCTTTCCAAGTAGTTGAGGACATAATACTAACATATGCGACTTCATCTATCATTGTGCTAGGTACAACCACATTATAGGAATGTATTATGATCTCAAAGGGCACGTAAGAAGGAAGATGATATCCTTCCAATCGAATCCAATCAAAGGAAGCGACTAGACTACTTGGAGGGGGTGTCATGGGAACAGGAGAACATGGAAGTGAAGCATATTTTGTATTTTGTACCAAAGGTAGCATGTCGCTCTTGAACATAACACTCATTTGGATTTTGTGTCGGGTTGGGGATATCCTTCATTTGTCACTTTCCTTCCTGGGTTTGGGAAATCCATTTGCCTCTCGTTCGATCATTATTTTTCATAATCATGACCTTTGATCCCATTTTGGGTCAAATGTTGCCAAACTCTGGAGTCATGTCACTGATATGTTCAAGAGAAGTCCTATCTGTAAAATCCAAAGATCCTCTTCTTATCTGACTCTCTCTGGAACGGTGTTGAATCACTCCTATCATCTTGAGAAATACATTGTTTCATTTTGATGATGTGGGTATCATTATGGAATTCCTTTGACGAATCACTTCCTATCGACTTCAACTCATTATCCAAGAAGATGATTTAGAAACTCCTTTTCAAAACCTTGGAGCTTGCATGCCTCAATGGAAATTCATTCACGTTCGACGATGATTATTCAAGTGTGTGACTTCAACTTATTCATTCACACTTGTATATTGTGTTTTCGTACATTGAGGGCCATCATCATTATTTGTGGTTTCTCTCGTGCATGTTAATGGTTTACATCATCAATCGGTAATCAGGCGGTCTCTACAATGTTTGACATCAGCATATCTATTCACATGGTTAGATTCGTATAGTGGGTAGATCGAGATCGGGATGAAGACCCTCGATCACATTTTTTATTATCCAGGCCATGTAGAGTTATTGAGTATTCATGATTGTACTGTAATATCCTGAAGACCGGAATTTTCAATAAATCTAGCACCTCTAGGTGTTCCAACTAAAAATAATTGCAATAAAAACACAGAACACAACGAGATCTGGAACTGGAGCACTTTATTTATATTATTAGTTGAAAATAAAATACATGCCCATACAATAAAATTGAGCTCTTGCAGATGGCATGCTTGGCTACTCATTAAAACAAAAAACCAATACTGAAGCACAATCGTGGACCCTAGATGGATCCACCAGACAAATTCACCATGGGGTTTTCGTCTCGGGATCAATGCTAGAACTTGCCACGCCAAGTTCTCAACCCAAAAACAATAAGATAAATAAACCATAATGATTCTAAATGCCTAGCTTCTCTCCCCTTTTATAGGCTTGATGAAATTTCTAGAGACCTTATTTTATTATTTTTCTCGGAAACTGACAACAAATACCATGGGCCAATACCATGGAAAAATACCACGGTAAGTACCATGGATTGATTCTGTCCACTTTGACTAGATCAAGAAAGGGAATATTAAAAATCCTCCCGCCCAAAGATTTCTTGTCCTCGAGCGATCCACTTTTATCCACAACAGAAGCATTTGTACATTGATACCAGGATCCCATATAATCTGATGTACTGTTCCAACCCTCCATGTTGAATGGTCTTGAATGGATCCTTCGATGCCTAGATCCCAAACAATCCTCTAACCAAACCTTCCCTCAATAGATTTACCTGGATCCCAAACAATCCTTTGGCCAATCCTACCCCCAATGGATTCTCTTGGATCTCAATGCCACCTAAATCCTGGGACCTGTGGGTTATGGTACCATTTCAACTCTCCATCGTTGCCCGCACCAAATGGTCCACGCTGTAATTTTCCTTTGGTTATGGGTATCCTCCAAATAATCAACCCATCAATAGAATACCAACTCTGGTTTTCAAGTTCCTGTGGTTATTGTTTACTGAAGAGCTTGCCGGATTATCCACAGTCTTACGAAACATTTGTTGACGTTTCGAATCCCAATGGGGATCCATCTTCAGGACATTGGAATGAAGAATTTTAAGAAAGGTCATAATCCATTAATAGTGAAGAAGGTAGGAAAAGCAAGGGCCGACCAAAAAAGCTACTTATTAGTTCAATTTTTATTTTTTGATTTTAATAATAATATTAAGCTTTAATGCTAAAAAATAATATAACAAACTTACTAAATTTATTTTATTAATAAGTTTACTATTTTTAAAGTTATATTATTTATTAAAAATAATAAACTTATTAAATATATTTTATTAATAAGTTTTATTATTTTCAAAGTTATATTATTATTAAAAATAATAAACTTATTAAATATATTTTATTAATAAGTTTATTATTTTCAAAATCTTGAAAAAATCCTATTACTAATAAATCAAATGATGTATATATTTTATAAAATGCTTAAGGTTAATTTACTTAAGGGTAACTAACTTCACTAAAACTAAGGGCAATTTAATTTATTTTGGCTTATTATTTTTAATTTAATTTAAAATTAAAAATAACAAGATAAAAATATATATCAACCTATCTTAAAATATATATATATATATATATATATTAATTTTAAAAATAAAGCTCTAAATTAATTAAGAAAACTAAGAATTTTCTAATGAGTATTAATATTTATTTATTTTTATTTTTAAAAATAAATACCTATTTAATACCCTAGAAAATTATTGGTCATAATCAAAATTGTTAAAGTTAAATATACTAACAAGTGTTTAAAGTTTATTAATGTTTACTAATTAGTTAACTTTAATTATTACTGATTAGTTAATCTCTAATCTAATAAATATTAATTTAGAAAACTTAATAAAGAAGGGAAGCAAATAAGTAATTTCTAATTTAATAATTATTTATAAATTAATTAATTCTTATTATATGAAATAAAAATTAATTAACGTTAATAATTATTAAAAAAGTTACTTATTTGTTAAACCAAAACTTAAAGAAAGGAGACACACCTGAGACTAATATACCTACAAACTCATACCTGGAAGGAGTGGTTTTTTGGAGGAGCAGATTTGTCGAAGAAGAGGACGCCAGCTGTCGCTAATTTCATATCCCCCATCCCTATTGAGGTTTTCAGGATGTTTTTTGATCTCCAGGGCCTCTCTTACTTTTCTCCTGTAATAGTGATCCATCCAATCCAATCCATACTTGGGAAAGAATGAATATCTGCAAATCTACTATGTTGATGTTGTTTGATGCTCGATTCATGCTGCTCTACTTGGTAATCCAACATGATGTATTTGGAGAACTCTGCCCTAATTTTCTCAATGTATAAAGGTGGGTTGTTGGTGTTGCAAGCCTCATCTATGTATTCTTGTAGAGCGTTGTTATGAAACCCCCAATTGTACTCCTCATGCGGCCTTGTGAGGGACTTGAGTTGTTCCTCAATACTAGACATCTTGGTCGATGATTTGACACATACCCCTATGAGTTCCTCAATTTTTCTGTTCTCCTGTAAGACAGTGTCTCGGATTGTCCAGACTCTTTGCTTCAACAACATAAGATCTGTCTTGAAATGCATGATCCTTTCCTGAAAGTCTTTCACTGAAAATTCTAGTGCCCTGCTGAATGTCTCTATATTTGACTACACTGGATGCCCCACGACCACAGCTTCAACTTGAACCTTTGACCAACTCTCTAGGAATGGTTCATTTTGCACATTATGTTTGTCATGTTGCTCCTCATGATCATACTAATCATGCTGGTTCACTATGGCTGGATCCTCACTCAAATCTCCCCGGTCTCCTCCATCTGTGGAGACAATATGTTCATCCCTTTCAATTGTCGAACATAGATGCATTGGTGGACTTTTATCTATACATTATTGTTCATATTCTTTATGGATATTCCCTTGGGGATCTACGAACTCAGTTGTATAGGAATCTACCTCACCAATGCCATTAGGTAGAATTTCCTCATGCACTTCCAAATGCTTGTCATCCTTCAAGCCTCCCTGAATAATGTCATGATGTTGCTCACCATCTTGAAGATCAATAGACCTGGCTAGAAAAGACTCCCCGTGATCTAAAGGAATCTCCTCTTTTTATGTCTTTGTTTCCTTATTCTTATCACATGGACAGGAATGGTTAAGGGCCCAAGGTCCCTTGCAGATAAAGCATAGTCCTCTCCTCCTTATTTCATTCTTGCTGCAGATTTTTTTCTTTCTTTCTCCATCAATCCTTCTCAACTCCTTCCTAGTCAACACCTTTCTGAGCCATTTTATGTTTTTCCTGACCAATTTCTCAACTAGATCATAGGCAGTTGATGATACCTTTGGTTACTTTCTCCAAATGGTTAGCAATTTGGATCTCAGTATCTTGCATATATGTCAACATCTTCTTTTAAGAACATACACAATCTTTTGCATGCATGCTTTGACATGGTTTGAGTGAGTTGATGTAATACTAGTATAAAAGTTTTGGAGCAACTGAAAGATCAACTCGTCACATTCCATATTCAGCATGAATGTGCCAAAGCTGAACTCCGCCATGAGTTTTAAAATTCTGCACCGCTTTTGATAAGTAGGACACATGATGTTGTTCAACCCCTGAAGGGCTTCTACTATCAGTTGCAGTATATCTGTCATGAGATCATTATTGTAGGGTAGTAATGGTGATGTTAGAGCTATGACCCTGCTGAGACAAGAAGCAATTGTGAGCCTGACCTCTTCATTAGGATGTTTCCGAAGTCTGGGTTGTATTAATGCAAGCATGGAGGGTTTGAGAGCGCAACTAAGTTTCTTCCATTCTCGTTGTCCCACCTTGGACAAACATATGTCTAATTCCTCCAACTTATGAAGGTCTATGACTAATTTTGTTTGTTGCAATTCAGAGTCGAGTGGGAAGAGCTTAGCTCCTCTTCTTTGTCCTTCCTTCACCTCCCATGGTTGCTTTTGCTGCAGAATGACATAGACCCTTTTTGAGAATGGTCTCCTTTGACTATCATTTTGGTCTATGGAGGCATGGCTCCTTAAAGGACCATATATCTTCACTAGTTCATTAAAGTTTTTCTGGTTGTTTTCCAAAATTTCTTCAAGACGGTCCATTTTCAAACCTGTTGTAACACCCACAATTATATCCTTATATCTCCGATGTTACTATATGACCAAAGCTCCCTCCATACGATTACATCCAATGGGGAGGCAACTGAAATGCATTCCCTCCTTGAATCGTCCCCGTGGTCCCGTCTTCTTGAATTAAGGGCGTTGGATGATTCAGATAAAATGCAGAAGAGATTTATGTATCCACCGTGGAACCCCACCATAATATTGCTGCAATAATTTCTGTCAGCTATTAAGTAAGAGATTCAAGCCTTGCATGATAGCTGCTACAATTATACTTACTAAAATAATGGCAATGCAAACTTCTTAATATATATAAGGAAGACCATAATAAAATGTTATCACAAAGCCCATTAAAATACCCATCTCCATATATATGCATACCCCATTAAAATATCCATATCCATAATCGTATATATGGATACGATGTTTCATGTGATCTCCATTTAAATCTTGGTTAGTTCCTCCTTGGTTAACTTCTGTCTAAGGAGTTTGACGCTTTGTTTGATTATATCAATATATCTGTGCAATGAAAAACCTTCTACGTTAAGCCACAAATAACCGAATTGATGGATATGGAAATTTTTTTGCAAACATCAATTAGGGTGGATGTGAATAAGCCACCGAATTTGATAGATAACTAGTTAGGGTGATTACCACGGATCACCAAAAACTAGTCTTTCTTGGAACCCTAAGGCTGGCAGGATGCACAACTTTGATACCACTGTAATATCCCGAAGACCGGAATTTTCAATAAATCTAGCACCTCTAGGTGTTCCAACTAAAAATAATTGCGATAAAAACACAGAGCACAACTAGATCTGGAACTGTAGCACTTTATTTATATTATTAGTTGAAAATAAAATACATGCTCATACAATAAAATTGAGCTCTTGTAGATGGCATGTTTGGTTGCTCATTAAAATAGAAAACCAATACTGAACCACAATCGTGGACCCTGGATGGATCCACCAGAAAAATTCACCACGGGGTTTTTGTCCCGAGATCAATGCTAGAACTGGCCACGCCAAGTTCTCAACCCAAACACAATAAGATAAATAAACCAGAATGATTCTAAATGCCTAGCTTCTCTCCTTTTTATAGGCTTGATAAACTTTCTAGAGACCTTATTTTATTATTTTTCTCGGAAACCAACAACAAATACCATGGGCCAATACCATGGGAAAATACCACGATAAGTACCATGGATCGATTTTGTCCACTTTGACTGGATCAAGAAAACGAATATTACATTTTTCTATCAAAACTCAAAATTTAATAGAAATTTATAACCATTCATAAACTTTGCATAATTTGAATGTATTTATAAACATTAAACACTAAATTGATTTATATATTCAAAAATATATTTAAAAAACAACAAAACAAAGAAAGATATGAGCAGACCAAAAACTCTAAAATCTGAAATAGTTAAACAACTTCTATGGACTATTAGTTGAAATCAACTCGCTTGCCCTTGAAAATGAGCCCCCTCTGTCTATTAGACCGCTCCCTTCTCATCGGACACAACGCGTAAACCTGGGGCATTTTCCAATGCACATTAACGTTTGATGTGTAGTTTAAGAAGGCTCTATTTTATTTAAAAAATAATAGGAATTTTAGTATTATTTGAAAACTTTTTATAAAAAGTTATTTAAATTTTAAGTTAATTTAATTTTAAAATTTTGAATTAAAAGGTTTTGATAGTGCTAAATTTATTTCCACCATAAAAATAATTTAAACACTTTCAATGTCAATTTTTTTGAAAAAAAAAACCCAAATTCCAACGAAATATAATGAAATTGTCACTGGATAGATCACGCCTAACTTTTGCTCAGGGTCAATGCCCGCGTGTTGTTTGGCAAGGGCCAAAAAGTGGCCAGGGCATTCCCATTTGAACCCTAATATTATTTGACGGAAGATTTAAAAGGGAGACCACGTGGTCTTAGTTAAGAGGCTGAGTGTCATGCTTCCTTATGGGAGGCTGTTAGCGTCACGAGGGGAGCTTTGGAGAGTGCGGAGGACGACAATAAGATTATTGGGAATTAATCAGGCAGGGCCGAGAAAGGAATGAAAGGAGGACAAAGAAGAAGAGAAGGGAGAATTCACGGAGAACAAGGAAAAACACACCAGGGAATACCAGAGAAGGAGAATTAAAGAAAGAGGAAGAGACAGTTCTAGCAGCGTCTGCTGGAACTATCATTGATAGTGACTAGTGGGCAGAACAGAGTAATTGTTTCAACAGAGAAACTGGAAAGAAAAAGGAGAAGTTGAGAAAGATAACTATCATTGATAATGACTATTGGGTAGAACAGAGTAATTATTTCAACAGAGAACGTGAAAAGAAAAAGGAGAAGGTGAGAAAGATATAAGACAGGGTCTACTTAAATTATCATTGATAGTGACTATTGGGTAGAACAGAGTAATTGTTTACAGAGAATGTGGAAAGAAAGAAGAGAAGGTGAGAAAGATATAAGAATGGAGAGGAGGTAACAATTTCAACAATATTGAAACTTGAGAAAAGATAACAGTTTATCAATATTTGTTGGCAAAATTGTGAAATAGTGAGAAGTTGGAGAAGATAGAAGAAAGGGTTCCAGTGGACTGAAGTTGGACAAATTTCTTAAAGAATTAAAGAACTTGCTTCCAGCAGCAATGCTCAGTAAAACCAATTCTCAAGAGCAAGAAGAGTAGTTCCAGAGTTTTCTGATGAATACCGACGATCTGGGGTCTGATCAATTTGGAACCCTCAAGGTTCGTTTCCTGAACTTGTGGGTTATGGGCCCACGAAAACTCGCCTAATGTAACCCTTCCGCAGCAATGGAGTTCATTCACCTCCATATCCCCAAACTTCACCATGCCAAACGCTGCCAGAACCGCAAAGGACCACCAATCTTCTAAGGAAAACCATTGTAATTACTAATTTTGTGTGTGTACCCCGGGTTGTCCCTTTTGAATGCTTGTGTTTCATAAAAGATTGTGTGCACTTACTTTTATCGTTGTCTGCTCTAAGTTTGGCAAACAATATGCACCCTCCAGTAGTGCAATAAATGTCATATATGCTGGAATATCCATTGTTGAATTTAACTGTTCTTAGATCTAATGATGTATATCCCAGAGTGTGAATACAGAAGGAGCATATTTAGTTTGGCATCGTGCAGGGTGCATATTGTTTGAGTCTTGTCTCAGTAGCCTTGGTGGTGGTTGTTTGCTTGCCATCGAAGGCTACATCAGTTTGTTACCAGAGAAGGAAGATTACTATTGTAAATTGCGACTCAATCAAGAGAAGGAAGACTGGCTAGACGTTGCTTTTGAGAACTAGAACCTTCTTTTCACTCTTATTCTCCTCTTGGGTGTAGGAGCGTTCTCCTTCCCAATCCAAATTGACAATGGCAACATTTATGTTTGCATTTTGCTTCCATAGCCTTCATCGTTATCTCTTCCATTCCTTTAAGTTCATTTGTAGCATTCCTTACTATTGCCTTCTTCCCATCCTCAACTTTTGCAACCTTATCCACTGTTATCAGGCATGTACACTGCTACACATATAGAAGATAAGCCCACCCATTGTATGTGAAAAGTTGGAAAAAGTAGAGGATGAAGTCTTCGTTGTCACAAAAAGAAGAGGAGAAAGCCATAGTCTAAAAAAGATCATAGAATCACCCAGAAATTTTGGTAAGATTTTGAAAAATTCCGGTAAAGATTTTTGAAAATCTTGTTTAAAGTTGTTAAACTTCAGTATTTTGGGTGCTCTAGGGTTTTTGATGGTATTGATTCCATTTCTACTATCAAAAATGCAATTCAAACACTCCAACCACCTGATTTTTTGAATTTTTTTTAACCAAATTCCAGCAAAAATCTATCATCCAAGCTATTCTATTGCATCAGTAGACAACTCCGAAAAGAAAAGACAATCAGAAGTAGTGTAATTGCCTTGGAGCACCCAGGAAGAAGAATACCACCAACAGCTGGTCAATAGGAAGAATACCATTGGGAGAAATTCTAGCAATGGGGAAATGAAGAGAACAATATCACGGACCTTATTGTGTCCATGCAGCATCTAGAGGAAACGGTGCTTGGTTTGTTAGTGTCCCAAGAAGCACACATTACACTTTCAAGTGACAGTGGAAAGGTAAGACGGACAAGGGAGTGTGCTAAGTTGGATACGGAGTCATCACAATCCATGAGAGATTTATTTGCAACAGATTAGAGCTCATGGAGCCATGAGAAAGTCGCCAGGAGCAAAGTACAAAACCAAGAATGGTTCAAGGTGTGAAGCTAGAGGAAGAAGCTAAAGAGGCACAAATTTCGCTGTGCATGTCAAAATGGCATCTACAATGAGGTAAGCAATGCAAGAGTACAGAGCAGAACTGGACTCAGCTTTTGTCTATTTACTCTACCGATTTAGCGAACCGGAGCTCATTTTTCTTCTTACCAGGGAAGACTAACGCATGAGCGCCCCACCATGGCACGCAGGAGTTTGGGACTCGCAGCTTTTCAGAGCACTTGGGTTCCTGGGCGATGTCACCCTCTGTAATATCCCCTTTCTTGATCCCGTCAAAGTGGATAAAATTGACCCATGGTATTAACCCATGGTATTGACCCATGGCATTTCTTGATAGTATTTTCCCATGGTATTGACCCATGGTATTTCTTGTTGGTATTGACCCATCAAGCCTATAAAAGGGGAGAGAAGCTAGGCATTGAGGGCATTCTGGATTATTTTATCTTATTATGTTTGGGTTGAAAACCTGGCCTGGCCAGTTCTTTTATTGATCCCGGGACGAAAACCCCGCGGTAATATTTATGTGGTGAATCCATTCAGGATTCACAATTGAGCTTCAATTTCTTATGTTTGTTGTGTTGTGTGATGTGTTGATTTATTTAGAATTTTGATATTTGGGATATTACAGTGGTATCAGAGCTGTGCATCCTGCCAGCCTGAGAATTTTACGCAAGGAACTTCGGTGAAATTTATTTTTCACCCTAGCCAGTATTTCTCACTTCGGTGATATTTATCACCCTAGTTTGATTTTTATTTTGCAGTAAATCATTTTATTGGGAGATATAAGTGAAGGGAAAATCATTTATATGTCTGTGGGTTAAATTTGTGAAAATATTTGAAGGCATGATTAAAAAAATCATTTATAGCTTGTATATGGCCTCTTATGAATAAATGTACCCATGATATTTATTCATTTGTATGGAATATTATGAATGTACCCATGATATTTATTCATGTCTTTCTTGCAAATATGGTCATTGTTGAAAGGTTGGGAAGCTATTGCTAGACAGGATCATTCTCAGGTTTCTCATTAGCTAAGTATTGAGATCCATTGATGCCAATGTCATCATTTTGTTTTTGGAAACGCCACAAGAATCAACATAATGATATATCAGTCGATTCTTTGGGCTACAATACTTCTGTGGATCAAAGATGGCAACAACATACAAATCAGAAGCAAGAACAGAGCGATAGGCCTTTCTCTCGAAAGGTCCATGTTATTCTTCAGCAGTGAAAAGATATCCGGAAGGAAGATGTAACAAGCAAGTGTCTCTTCGAACTTGGATCCAAATTGCAGGGTACAAAGTCAAAAGATGTTCTCCTACAGATAGACAGATTAAATGTGGCTTTGAGCTTGATAGATAAATCAGAATGGGAAGGGTCAAGTTGGGCCTTGAAGCCATCCATGCTTGCTTTGATACAACCTAGGTTCTTGGAGCATTCTTGTGAAAATGTTAGACTCACCGTCGCTTCTTGTCTCAGTAAAATCATAGCCTTAACAGCACCACTATTGCCCTACAATGATGACATCATGAGGAGGACTTTTCGGGTAATGGTAGAAGCACTCCAAGGGTTGGACAACACAACACCACCATTCTTACTTTTTTTCCAGAAGCGCACAATTTTGGAACGCATGGCGAAATTCAAATTTGGTATGCTTATGCTGGATCTAGAGTGTGATGATTTAATCCTTCAAATGCTCCAATACTTCTGCAATGGAATTACAACATCTCATCCAAACTACATCAAAACAAACATGAAAAAGATCATGTCTCCGATCTTAGGAGAAGATAGGGCCATCTGCGAACAATTGAGATCCAAATTGTTGGCCATTTGGAGGAAGGAGCTAATTGCATCACCTGCTGCTTATGAACTAGTTGAGGGGTTGATCAAACAGAGCATCAAACTACTTAGAAAGAAGTTAACCAAGGAGGAACTAACAAAGATTTGTGGAGACAGTAAAAATGAACTAAGGAGGAAAGGCTTATGCTTTGTATGCAAGGGAGTTTGGGCACTTGACCATTCATGTCCAGACAATAAGGAGGCAACAAGGATAGCGAAATTAGAGACTTCTCCAGATCATGGGGATTCATCCATTGATGGGTTCGTTGGTTTTCAGGAGAGGACCTATGAAGGATCTGAGCAGTCAAGTACAAATGGTGAACAACAACACCATGCTCTTCAGAGAAACTTGCAGGAAAAGTTGATTAGTCAACTTGACAAAGTACATGACGAAAGGAAAGATGCAATTCCTCCTGATGATGTGGTAGTTGAATCTATAAATACAATGGAGGACATCCATAAAGAGTATGGGCAATCAGGTATAGACAACAGTCCACCAGTACATCCATGTTTGACAACCAGAGAGGATGGACAACTGATCCTCACATGTGAAGAGGTCCAGGATGAATACACCCAAGGAGAATCAAATGAGGAGCCAGTAGTAATGAACCGATATGATGAGCATGATCATGCAGGCCAGCAAGACAAAGATAGTATGCAAGATGATTCATTTCTAAAGGGCCAATCAAATATTCAAGTTGAAGCAGTGGTCATGGGGCATCCAGTGCAATCAGATACATAGACAGTGAGCATGGCACTAGAATTTCCTGTAGAAGACTTTCGAGAAAAGATCAAGCATTTCAAGACAGATCTTATGTTGTTGAAGCAGAAAGTTTGGACAGTCCGAGATATTGCCTTACAGGAGAACATAAAAATTGAGGAAATCATAGGGGTATGTGCCGAATCAAAGACCAAGTTGTCTAGTGTTGAAGAACGACTCAAATCCCTCATAAGGCAGCAAGAGGAGTATGATTGGGAGTTCCAGAGTAGCCCTCTACAGGAGTACATAGATAAGTCTTGCAACACTACCAACAACCCACCTTTATACATTGGGAAGAGAAGGGAAGGGTTCTCCAACTGCATCAGGTTGGGTAACCAAGTAGAGAAGCATGAATTGAGCATCGAACAACATCAACATAGTAGATTTGCAGATGTTCATCCCTCCCCAAGTCTGGATTGGCGAGAGATTATGAGTTGGTATTCTATCGATAGGTTGATTCTATGGAGGATACTCACAGCCGAGGGAATATTGCAGCTTGGGCCCTTTGGTGCGGACAACAATGGAGGGTTTAAATGGTACCATAACCCACAGGTCCCAGGATTTAGGTGGCATTGGGATCCAGGAGAATCCACTGGGGAAATGATTGGCCAAAGGATTTTTTTGGATCCAGGGAAATCTATTCCGGGAAGGATTGTTCAAAGGATTGTTTGGGATCCAGGTATTGAAGGATCCATTCAGGACCATTCAAAATGGAGGGCACATCAGATTGTATGGGATCCTGGTATCCATGTACAAATGCTTCTGTTATGGATAGAAGTGGATCGCTTGAGGACAAGCAATCTTTGGGTGGGAGGATTTGTAATATCCCCTTTCTTGATCCCGTCAAAGTGGATAGAATTGACGCATGGTATTAACCCATGGTATTGACCCATGGCATTTCTTGATAGTATTTTCCCATGGTATTGACCCATGGTATTTCTTGTTGGTATTGACCCATCAAGCCTATAAAAGGGGAGAGAAGCTAGGCATTGAGGGCATTCTGGATTATCTACTTTATTTTGTTTGGGTTGAGAACCTGGCCTAGCCAGTTCTTTAATTGATCCCGAGACGAAAACCCCGCGGTAATGTTTATGTGGTGGATCCATTCAGGATTCACAATTGGGCTTCAATTTCTTATATGTGTTGTGTTCTGTGTTTTTATATGAAATACCTAGATGTGTTGTTTTACTTAAAATTTTGATCCTTGGGATATTACACCCTCCGTTGCCTCCAAAGTCCTTTTGATTGTCATCTCACCCTAAGATCCGATGACCCTCCTTATTTCAGGGCATTTGGATTGTTTATCCCTCTTCCATTGAATTTCCTCCTTCTCATCCGACACGCTTAACTCTCAGGGCATTTTCAAATGCAATTTAATGTTTAGCAGGCTCCAGGTCAAAAGCCACGCGATGTTTGGCATTGATCTAAATCTGGTTGGGCCGTTTCCATTTGGCTTTTAGTATTATTTGGTAGAAGATTTAAAAGGGACACAATGTGGCCTTGGTTAAGAGGGACGAGTGTCATGCTTCTTTGTAGGAGGTTGTTGGCGTTATGAAGGGCGCTTTATTACGCCAAGCTTTCCGAGAAAGAAGAGGATGACAACAAGATTGGAACAGCGGAATTAATTAGGCTGTCCCAAGGAAGTGTTCCTACCTCCTCTATTGTGGGTAGTTCTGAATTAACTGAATCAAGGTCAATCGCAGGCGCTACACGCGCCTTAGCTAATAATGGATCCATCTTCGGGAAAGAAAGGAGGATCAAGAAGGGAAAGGATAGTTCATGGAGAGAGAATGAAAAATAAGGGGAGGGAAGAACAGAGAAAAATGAGAGAATAGAGAGTTCCGGCAAACAGCTGTGTAGAACTATTGTTGATAGGGACTGTCGAGTAGAACAGTGTGACTCTCCCAACAGATATTGTGGAAAGAAAATAGAAGGAGAGCAAAACAAGAGAAGGAAGGTGAGGACGATAGACGAATAGACAAGAGGCTGCAATTCCCACGAGCTCGCTGGATAGAATTGTTGAGACAGAGGCGTAGAAGGCAGAGTGAAGAAGGAAAAAGATTGACGATATGGAAAATAAAAAGAACACAATTCCAGTATTTGCTGGGCAGAATTGTGGAATAGTGAGGAATCCAGAGAATATAGAAGAAAGGGTTCCAGTGGGTTGAAACTGGGTAGAAACCTTGAGGAAGGAAAGAACTTGGTTCGAGCAGCAGTGCTGGGTGGAATCAATTCTTGAGAGCAAGAAGGGTAATTCCAGAGCTTTACCTCGGTAGCGCTGCATGGAGAATAGCAGAAGAGCTGGCTCAACAAGCAACAAGAAGAAGAGTCAATAATTCCTCTAGAAGTATCTGTTAAATGATTCCCTTGTTTTGGTAAGGAAAACCACTATAATTTATAGTATGTGTAAGCACCACTGAGAATTAGACTAACAGGCACTCCCAGTCTGGGTTTGAAGAAAAGAGTATTTGGCTCTGTAATTATTATTTAATATATATAGCTAATTGTGCAAATTTGGGTTGTCCAAAAAAATTGTCTGTGTACTTCCTTGTATTGTTGTGTGCTCTGACTCAGTATTTTATAGCCCTAGTGGCGGTTGTTGTTTGCATGCCATTGAGTTAGTTGTCGAGGAAGTATTGCTTGATGAAGGAGAAGGCAATGATCCTTGAGGGAGACAAGTTGTCAGTTTCAGGAGTAGGGGTTGTTGTTAGCTTAAGTTTTGAGAGTTGCATTTTTTTGGGTGTGCCACAACCTTGATGTTGCTGATAGTTCATCAGCTGGCTACTTGAATGCCTCCTCAGAGAGCTTATCTACTAGTTGATTGAGCTCATGATAAATGTGGGTGAAGGATGACCATTTTGGCTCCTTAATGTGCAGCCAAATTTGAGACATAAGGGATTGAAGCCGCACATTCTACCTATAAAACTTGCATTAGCCCGGTCAACAACTATTTGAGATTGCCATCTCTTACAACCTCTTCAAACCACAAGCACTTTCCATTTAAAGAACAACAAACAATGTTGAGAACTCAACCTTTAAATTGGAACCAGGAGCGAGAGTATATTTGATATGAATGAATTGAAATGAATTTATATACAAAACACATTGAAGAGTAAGAATAATCAACATATAAGGATAAACATACTTTTTTAATGAGATCACCTAGAGATTCTCTGATAATTTGAGTGAAATTTCCTTCAAAATTCCTGCAAGATATGTTTCCGGTCGGATGTACGAAAAAACACGAGACATTATAGCTACGTAACTTGATCTTGTAGGAAAAATGAATTCTACACCAACAGTAGCTAACCTGATATAGCTATGTAACTTTATTACATTGTTAGATCGAGTGAATCCAAGATATACATGCATGTTGTATAATTTCTAGACCAACAGTAGTGCCAATTCTCTTGCTAATCCCTCTATCGAGCTTTTATTTTTCTTTTTTTGTTCAAGTCATGATCAATCCATTTTTGTTGATATTTCAATCTACATTTTCTTTATCTCTCCTCTTCTAGGAGCAATGCTCGTTCCTCTCCAATTGCATTCTCCCTTTTCCATCCAACTAAACTCCTCTCATGTGTTGTCCTCCTATTTGGTCTATTTGGCCTTCCTCTTCTGCTGACGCACTCTTGTGTTGCCACCCATAGCCCTTCACTGCTGTCGCAATAGCCTCATTTTTAACAATTTTCTCGTGCATTTTCCCAAGCAAATTTTCTTGTCAGCACGACCATTCTAGCAAATTAATTTTTGGCCTCTTACACTCATGGATTTTCACAAGAGGAACGTGGGCTTGTCCTTTCATTCCTAGTTGATTTAAAAATATAGTTAGCCCCATCAATGAATGATAGCCATCCTTTCATGGTTGTCATTAAAATAACCAAGCTTCCTTTATTTTCCCAAGCAACCTCCCTCCCCAAGCTTTGAAATATGTGTCCCAATTCTTAGTCAATTTAATTATTGCAAAATGATTTAAAATGATGTACAATAGGGGAATTAACTAAGGGATGTCATAACCAATTTTGGAATCGAGCAATTACTGAGTACCTCGTCAAATGGAAGAACTTAACAATGAAAGAAGCAACATGGGATGAGTTGTTCATGCAAAAGAACCCATAGATCATCAAATGTTGAAAACAACACTTATTTGAAGGGGAGCGACTTGTTAAGCCCCATGTTAACCCATAAACCCCTTATTAAGCCCCAAATATTGAGTGATTACATTTATATTGTTATATTGTTATGTAGGCTAGAACCCGTCATGGTCCCATTTTATTATAATTGCACCCTTTGTCTCTTATATATATGCTAAGGAGACCTAGTCTTAGGATCATCAATTATTGTCGTGTTCATTATATTTATTGTAAAAGGAGCCCCCCCCTTAAATAGGACTGTAATTATTGGTTTCTTATCATTTTTAAGGCACAATGATCATAATAGATACACTAAAGGAGGACTTGTATAAATTTGTTTTCCTCTATCAAAGAAATTATACATTGGTAGAGAAGGTAGTCAAAATGAATAAGTTATCATCAATTGACAACCATTGAGAGCCAAAGCCAATACGAGAGGTCACCACAAAATTGGAAGAAACATTGAATAACACAAAACTCTCCTTCATCCTATTCACCATAAGGTGACAAAGGCATCATTGAAATCATATACTAGAATGAGCTAGACAACAAACAATATAATATTTATTTATAGTGATATGTAATTGTTATATTGTTTGGAAGGACAAACCTTTAAGAATTGCAAAATGCACATTTAGATTGCTCTTTGTTTTCGTACTTGTCCAATCCAACATTTTAAGTGCAAGGATGTAAATTTTCAAATTGTATTTTTGGCTTCTTGGCTTATGTTCTTGTACTATCACTTGGAAAAAATTATTACACTTGCATATATAGAAGAATTATCTTTACACAATTTTACGAGTACATATAAACTTATATTTTTCATTATGAAAGGGTACAATATGATAATGCATTAATTAAAATTTTGTATGCAATATTCTTAGCAACATAAAAATTTAGAACTACATTACACCCATTATGCATTTCATTGTTCCATTGTAAGACCTCCATATATGATCCAGGGGGCAATTTTTGTGTATTTCTCATAAAAAGAAATGTTTCTTTTGACACTTCTGTAGAAAGAAGAGTTATTAACAAGAAATTTGAGTAGATTGAAAGCAATAAAGAAATTAGGGAAATCTCCACTCAATATGGAAAATTAATGTGGACTTTTTTTCAAAGAAAGTCTCACTAGGAAACCCAATGTATGCTTTTCCACATTTGGGGATGTCATCGCTAACAAACCCTTTGGCATATAGTGTGCCTCACCCAAGAGGAGGGAAACCAATAGCACCAAGCTAGTCCCAAAACATTAGCAACAACCAATTGAGCAAAACTTGTTGAGCTTAAAATGCAAGTGGATCTCCCAAAATGTTTTAAGACAAAATATTTTACAACATGGGAAAATTTGGCTTTATAGAGAAGCACTATTGAAAGAGCTTTCAAGATTAGGTCTTCTCGATTAGGTCTTCTCAACTAAAAGAGAGGAAAAGGCTAATTGATTTGAACATCTAATCCTTAATCTTTGAAAGGAGAAACAATGCAAGAAACCATATTGATCAAAGATGAAATAAAATTTAAAGAGAATGCGTTAATTATTAATCACTATCAAATCATGAAAAAATCTTTTAACTACTATGTCAATTTATGAATCAATAATCATTACAACCACAAAAGATAATTGGTCTTCAACATCATGATTGCTAAAATAATCCATATCCACACACACACACACACACATATATATATATACACACTAAATGATTAAAACATCACTTATCTATAGACAAAATTTATAAATGAAATTAAAGTAATCTAAACTCTTACAAATTATAATTAATATGTATAATTAAAAGTTTTATACTTTTACTATTAAACATCTTAAATTAATAAATTTAAAAATAAATAAATAAAAATATTACTAAAAATTTTTAGAAATCCTTCTTACTATATACAACCTTCATAGTTTCTAAGTTTACAAACCAGATTACGAAAACTTAAAAACTGACATCTATTTCTTTTTTACTACGAGTTAGTAAATAAATCTCACCTATTTTATTTTTTACTACAAATTAGGAAATAAATCTTAACTAATCCAATAAATGCATTTACTAATAATCTATTTCAAACCAACATTCTTTGAAGAAACAATACACATGTAAAAGATTCATAAGTATGGAAAAGGCTCATACCACTAAGATGGGATATTTTGGGCGTTGTCTAACGAGCCGGAGGAATTACCCGGACGGTCAAAATTGGCCGGAATCCGAATAATTTTAATTTAAAAATCTTGCAGAAATAGTGCTTGAATCCTGATTTTGACATTGGAAATGGATTCAGCACCATCAAAAACATGTAGGACACCCAAAATATTAAACCGATAGTTATAACATGGATTTAGAAAAATTCCTGCCGGATTTGAAAATCTTACCGAATTTTCATGATTTTAAGACGATTCCTCCGGCTAGTTAGACTACGGCTATTTTTGGTGGAGATTTAAACTGAAAGGCTATTAATTAGGATAACATTTTCTTTCTGTTTGGTTTTGTTTATTTAAAGCAAGTAAATAAAGTTAACTTGGTATTAAAATTAAAGAAGGGTTAAATAAATCATCAAATTTGGATTTGGAAATACACATGAAAACAACTTATTTGGTTTTAATGAATCGCAGTAAGATTTATTGTACACTAAGAGGTTTAACCCGGCAAGCGTCTAGGAGATTTGATCCTGTGACCACTCAATTTGAGAGTACTTCCAAATAAAACCTCAATCAATTGAGCTAACCCTTAAGACTAATTGGTATCTAATGTATTACAAAACATGGTGGTACTTATCAATGAAATACACATCAAAAATTTTTATATGCAATAAACGAAAATGTCTACAAAAATATATTAATATATTAATTAATATACTATTTCTACAAAAATATATTAGTATTATATTTGATTAGTTTTATGGTACTTACCAATGAAATCCACATCAAATTTTTTCAAAATTTTTTATAAGCAATAAATAAGAATGTCTACTGTTTGTATTTTAAACATATAAACAAAACTTTTAATACTCAAACCATTTTGATTCATATTTTCAAAAGATGAAACAAACAAAACAAAACAAAAAAAACTTCATGATGTCAATTGGACATTTCTTTCCTTCCTAGCATCATACATTAAATGCATCTATTAAAATAAAAAATATGTATCAAATTTTTTTTTCATTATTAGAATGTGTTTAGGCCTGGGTCAACTTACATATTGGCTGGAAGAATAATCTATCTAACAGCTAAAAGCTGTCACCATAATTGTATAAGTCAAACTTAAACACCCTTTAAAACAGTATAATTTCTATAATTAGCTCCCAACCTCGATTTCTCTCCATAAAATTTGTAACTAAAATTTAATAAAAACTAAACCCACACAAACCTACTAATTTCCACTCATAAATATGTTAAAAAAAAAACAATTCCCCAAATTTTAAAATTGAAACTTAAACACAGTGTAACCATCATAAACAAATAAAAAGAAACTGTATCTTTAAAACGAAACAAACAACTTCACCGGAAGACGGTCCTGAAATTACATCAGAAAATACAAATACTAATCGGAAAGAAGGTCCTCTGCCGCACGTCTTAAAAACAAAACAAGCAAACAAATTGGAAGGAGATCCTCTTCTTCAAAGAAGAAACACCCTCATTAGAAGAAAGTCACCAAGTCGCTTCTTCTTCCATGTTAGAAACACAAAATACATTACACAAACCAAACAAGCAAACTAATTAGGAGGTCCTCTTTTTCACATCTCAAAAACACCACAAGCAGTTTAATTGGAAGAAGTTCCTCTTTCTTGAAGCTAGAAACAGTTTTTTCATTCAGACTGCATGCCAATTCAGCCCTTTCCAACTTTCAATTTCCATTATTTTAGACAAAGGAGAGCTCCATTCAGGTGATTCATTTTTCTTGTGTTCTTTCCATTCTGTCCACCACATCATGAAGCTGCTTTCTTCCAAAAAGACCTCACAAGAAATCTTGCGTTCATTGAACATCCTTGTCACATAGCGTTCAAACATTTCAAGCCTTTGTAGCTTTTGGTATTGGCCTTGTTTCAGATTTTCCAAGTCTTTCAAAGCCTCTTCTACGTGTGCCCAAAAGCATGAGTCCTGAGTGAGAGATGCAAACTTTGTGCGAGGTTTCTTGCTTCTTGAACTGCGACTGTTTTCTTTCTCTTCCATCCACTTCTGAAGAACTTTATGGCGAGTGGATCTTCCATCTAAAAGATAGTTGCTGTTACCTTTAGACGTGAAATAATAATGTGCAATATCCAGAGGCTCTACAAGTCTGCTATAGGTATTTCCAGCATATATCCACTTATTTTTGGATTGGAAATCACTTGGCAACTCATGCTTCTCCCACATTTCAATAACCTCATCCCAAAATAAGGCAAGCTTTACCCTACGCAAATTAGCATCAATAACCTTCCTATCAAGTTTCTTGAAGGAATCATAATATGTGATGCCATTTTCCTTCTCACAACGCTCTTTATACCACTCAAGCTCTGCCATACTGCGTTGTGCCTCGCTTAATTCAATAGCTAGCTTAGCAAAGTTTTTGTTAAGCTTGTTTTCAATATTTCATCCTTTTTGTCAGGAAATCCGTGCGTGATCATTCTGCACAAAGTCGACATCACCAAGCCACATTTCGAGCATCAACTAGTGTGCCCAAATGAAAAAGAAAAGAAAATACAGATAAAGACAATACTACATTTAATCTAATATCAAATCTTACACAATAAGAAACTAGAAGAACTTCTACCAGAGCTCATAGGATGGCCTTGAATTTTCAGGAAAGACCCGCAGAATATAAATAATAAGCTCTTCATTTTTTATATACTCCGTTCATTGGAGAAAGCTGAAGAGGTCGTAAAGTTAAAAATTCAACTTAGGGACTCACAGTTTATCAGATTGCAATCTTACCGTGGTGACGGAAGAAGGTGATTTACATCCCAGGTAAGGGAGATGCTCCTTTGTGTCTATATGTGTAACATTTTTTTATGAACATTAAAGAAAGGAGCTGCACACACTGGCATAGATCTATGTTAAACCCTGTATGTATTAGTGATGCAAGAACCCACCACCATGCCCAAAGAGTTTGGGACCCACAACTTTTTGGAGCACTTTAGGATTCCGGAGATGCCACCTTCCATTGCCTTCAAAGCTCCCTCGACCGTCGATCTCGCCGCTGGATCCAACGGCTTTTTTTAATTTCAGGCCATATACCATATAAGTTATGCTGTAGTTTAAATGCTTTATGTTTTGTAGTTTTCAACCTAATGCTTTATGTTTGGTAGTTTTTAACATTTTTTTCACTTAAATGTATGTTTTTGTAGTTTTTAACAAATTTTTAACGTATTTTTCTGTCAAATTAGCTTAAAGAGATTCGAATCACTTATACACTTTGCATAATTTGAATGTGCTCGAAATTTTACAAAATATTCAAAAATATATTTAAACTACAAAATAAAGATATAACCGTTCCAAAATCTCTAAAACTTAAAATAGTTAAATAATTTCTATGAACTATTAGCTGACATCAACCTGCTAGCCTTCTTTCCTTTCTCATTAGTGACGACTCTTAAACTTAGACACTTTCAATGCACATTAATGTTTTATGTTTGGTTGAGGAGGTCTTTTATTTAGAAAATAATAGAAATTCTAGTATGATTTTGGCAAAACCTTACAGAAATTTTTTAATTTTATGTTATATTTGTCAATTTCAAAATTTTAAGTAACATAAGCTTTTTGATAATACTGAATCTCTTTCCACTAAAAAAATGATTTAAACTTTCTTAATATTAATTTTTTTTTAAGAAAAACACCAAATTCCAGCCAAAAAAATAACCCTCATGCAAAATTATCACCTCCATAGACAATGCCTAATATTTGCTCAAGGTCAATGCCCGCGTGATGTTTGGCAATGACCAAAAAGTGGCCGGGGCATTCCCATTTGACCCCTAATATTATTTGGCGGAAGATTTAAAAGGAGACCACGTGGTCTTAGTTAAGAGGCTGAGTGTCATGCTTCTTTATGGGAGGTTGTTAGCGTCATGAGGGGAGCTTTGGAGAGTGCGGAGGACGACAATAAGATTATTGGGAAATAATCAGGCAGTGCCGAGAAAGGAATGAAAGGAGGACACAGAGAAGGGAGAATTCACGGACAATAAGGAAAAACACATGAAGGGAAGACCAGGGAAGAAGGAGAATTAAAGAAAGAGGAAGAGACAGTTCTAGCAAACAGCAGTGTCTGCTGGAATTATCATTGATGATAGTGACTATGGGGTAGAACAGAGGAATTGTTTCAATAGAAAATGTGAAAAGAAAAAAGAGAAGTCGAAAAAGATAATTATTTTAATAATGTGATTAATTAGAAAGATATTTTTCTAAATTATAAATTATAAAAATTTTAGATTTAATATCAATTATTATTAGATAAAACAAAGTAATTATTTCAACATAAAATATAGAAAAAGAAAAGGTAAGAAAAATATAAAACAGGGTCTGCTAATTATCATTGATAGTGAATATTGGGTATACAGAGTAATTGTTTACAGAGAATGTGGAAAAAAAAAGAGAAGGTGAGAAAGATATAAGAATGGAGAGAACGTAACAATTTCAACAATATTGAAACTTGAGAAAAGAGAACAATTTATCAATATTTGTTGGCAAAATTGTGAAATAGTGAGAAAGTTGGAGAAAATAGAAGAAACGGTTCCAGTGGACTGAAGTTGGACAAAATTCTTAAAGAATTAAAGAACATGGTTCCAGCAGCAATGCTCAGTAAAACCAATTCTCAAGAGCAAGAAGAGTAGTTCCAGAGTTTTCTGATGAAAACCGATCTGGGGTCTGATCAATTTGGACCCCTCAAGGTTTGTTTCCTGAACCTGTGCGTCATGGGCCCACGAAAACACGCCTAATGTAACCCTTCTGTAACCCTTCTGCAGCAATGGAGTTCATTCACCTCCAAATCCTCAAACTTCACCATGCCAGACGCTGCCAGAACAGCGAAGGACCACCGTTCTTCTCTGGTTCGGGCAGCTTCAGCTGCTAATTTGTCGCACCCACGCTCCCCAGTGACCAAGCACTTTGTCGCACGGCCCTGGCAACCGACCGTGACAATCAAACAGCGGAGATCGACGGCTGGAGGTCCATCTGGCGCCTACCAGCATCGACTCTGGTCGACTCCCTGTTTACTCGATGGCCTACGACTGGCCGAGAGGTGTGGGATCAGGTGGTTCAAGGGCGCAAAACGAGGTCTCGAACGGCCCCACCTTTGCAGCCCGATGGGCTGTGATTGGCCATGAAATCAATGGCTTCGATCAACTCACGTAAATCAACGGCCATTACTGAATCCGGCCTTTCTTCGAATCTTGCAACCCCGCCGACGGTTCCGCCTCCTTTGCCGTGGTTCCGGCTCTGTTCTTGGAGCGTTGGAACGCCGGCACTGCGATTTCCCTCAACGGCAGTTCAGACCATCTCCAAGGTTTTCGCCTTCTTCTCAATGTTTCATTTGCGGCTCTGTATTTCGGGCACTCTCTGCTCGCCCCTTGAACCGTCCACCAAAACATGGCAACCATAAAAATCTGAAGGCCTGTGGACTTAAAACAAACATACACAAATCGACGAACACACGGAGCACTTAGATTAAGGGAAAAAAAACTCAATTACATGGTGCGGCCTCTCAGGGCTTGGGCGCCCTCTCGTCCTGATGTTCACATTGTACCTGCCGTCTTTGACATGCTCGCAGGCTGCCCATATAAAAGAAAACAAAACCCTAACACAATAAGAGAGAAATCTCGTCCTTATTTTTTTTCATTTTACATAAGTGTTCTCTTTCTATGATTGCCACGATGTTCCTTCCGAAGGCTTCTGGAAATCAACAAATTTAATTGAGGGGTTATGCTCCTCATCATTTTCACTGGGTAGTGCTGCAAGGAGAACAGCATAAGTGCTAGCTAGCGCTTATAGAAACAGGAAGCAAAAAGAAGAGCCCACACTTCCTATGCAAACATTAAGTAAATGATTCCCTTGCTTTGATAAGGAAAACCACTGTAATTACTAATTTTGTGTTGTGTAGGCCGTGTTGAGACTTAAACCAGCAAGCATTCCCAAATCTGGGTTTGAATAAAAGAGCATTTGGATCCGCAATTATTACAACACTAAAAGCTCCTTTAGGCATTATGCGTGTAAATTCATAAATCTACAATTAAAATACACCGTCTTGTGCAAATTTGGGTTGTCCCTTTTGAATGCTTGTGTTTCATAAAAGAGTGTGTGCACTTACTTTTATCATTGTCTGCTCTAAGTTTGGCAAACAATATGCACCCTCCAGTGGTGCAATAAATGTCATATATGCTGGAATATCCATTGTTGAATTTAACTGTTCTTAGATCTAATGATGTATATCCCAGAGTGTGAATATAGAAGGAGCATATTGAGTTTGGCATCCTGCAGGGTGCATATTGTTTGAGTCTTGTCTCAGCAGCCTTGGTGGTGATTGTTTGCTTGCCAGCCAAGGCTACATCAGTTTGTTACCAGAGAAGGAAGATTACTATTGTAAATTGCGACTCAATCAAGAGAAGGCAAGAGAAGGCAAGACTTGCTAGACGTTGCTTTTGAGAACTAGGACTTTTTTTTCATTCTTATGCTCCTCTTGGGCGTAGGAGCGTTCTCCTTCCAATCAAAATTGACAATGGAAACATTTTTATGTCTACATTTTGCTTCAATAGCCTTCATCGTTATCTCTTCTATTTCTTTAAGTTCATTTGTAGCATTCCTGACTATTGCCTTCTTCCCATCCTCAACTTTTGCAAACTTATCCACTATTGTCAAGCATGTACACTGCTGCACATATAGAAGATAAGCCCATTGTAAGTGAAAGGTTGGAAGAAGTAGAGGATGAAGCCTTGGCTGTGGCAAAAATGGAAGTGGAGAAAAGACAATTAGAAGTAGTATAATTGCCTTGGAGCACCGACCAAGAAGAATACCACCAACAGCTGCTCAATTGGAAGAAGACCATTGGCAGAAAATCTAGCAATGAGCGAAATGAAGAGAACAATATCAGAGACCTTATCGTGTCCATGCAGCATCTAGAGGAAACGGTGCTTGGTTTGTTAGTGTCCCAAGAAGCACACATTACACTTTCAAGTGACAGTGGAAAGATAAGACGGACAAGGGAGTGTGCTGAGTTGGATATGGAGTCATCACAATCCATGAAAGATTTATTTGCAACAGATTAGAGCTCATGGAGCCATCAGAAAGTCGCCATGAGCCAAGTACAGAACCAAGAATGGTTCAAGGTGTGAAGCTAGAGGAAGAAGCTAAAGAGGCACAAATTTGCCTGTGCATGTCAAAATGGCATCTACAATGAGGTAAGCAATGCAAGAGGAGTACAGATGCAGAACTGGACTCAGCTTTTGTCTATTTACTCTACCGGTTTAGCGAACCGGAGCTCATTTTTCTTCTAACCAGGGAAGACTAACGCATGAGCGCCCCACCATGGCACGCAGGAGTTTGGGACTCGCAGCTTTTCAGAGCACTTGGGTTCCTGGGCGATGTCACCCTCCGTTGCCTCCAAAGTCCTTTTGATTGTCATCTCACCCTGAGACCCGATGACCCTCCTTATTTCAGGGCATTTGGATTGTCTATCCCTCCTCCATTGAATTGCCCCCTTCTCATTCGACACGCTTAACTCTCAGGGCATTTTCAAATGCAATTTAATGTTTAGTAGGCTCGAGGTCAACAGCCACGCGATGTTTGGCATTGATCTAAATCTGGTTGGGCCGTTTCCATTTGCCTTTTAGTATTATTTGGTGAACACCATGTGGCCTTGGTTAAGAGGGGCGGAGTGTCATGCTTCTTTGTAGGAGGTTGTTGGCGTTATGAAGGACGCTTTATTACGCCAAGCTTTCCGAGAAAGAAGAGGATGACAATAAGATTGGAACAGGGGAATTAATCAGGCTGTCCCAGGGAAGTGCTCCTTCCTCCTCTCTTGTGGGTAGTTCCAACTTAACTGAATCAAGGTCAATCGCAAGCGCTACACGCGCCTTAGCTCATAATGGTTAAACGATAGCTGTATTCATCTTCGGGAAAGAAAAGAGGATCTCCAAGTTAACTGAATCAAGGTCAATCGCAGGCGCTACACGCGCCTTATCTAATAATGGTTAAACGATAGCTGTATTCATCTTCGGGAAAGAAAGGAGGATCAAGAAGAGAAAGGAAAATTCATGGAGAAGGAGGAAAAATGAGGGGAGGGAAGAACAGAGAAAAATGAGAGAATAGAGAGTTCCGGCAAACAGCTGTGTAGAACTATTGTTGATAGTGACTGTCGAGTAGAACAGTGTGACTCTCCCAACAGATATTGTGGAAAGAAAATAGAAGGAGAGCAAAAGAAGAGAAGAAAGGTGAGGACGATTAACGAATAGACAAGAGGCAGCCATTCCCACGAGCTGGCTGGATAGAATTGTTGAGACAGAGGCGTAGAAGGCAGAGTGAAGAAGAAAAAAGATTGACGATCTGGAAAATAAAAAGAACACAATTCCAGTATTTGCTGGGCAGAATTGTGGAATAGTGAGGAATCCAGAGAATATAGAAGAAAGGGTTCCAGTGGGTTGAAGCTGGGTAGAATCCTTGAGGAAGGAAAGAATTTGGCGAATTTGGCTCCAACAGCAGTTGTAAGATTCCAAACCGTAAAAATTTTGATAGATCTAGAATATTTTAGTGTTTTGATTTAAACTAACTTTTTATCCATAATAAGAACCCACATGATTTAGAAATGTAGCTCTTTTATTTATATTCTAATACAATAAAATTGTAGCTACTACAAATGGCATGATTGGCTCATTAAAACAAAAAATAAACATTGTAGCTGAAGCACAATCGCAGACCTTGAATGGATCTACCAATAAGTGTCATTGTGGGATTTTCGTCCCGAGATCAAGTTAGAACTGGCCACGCCAAGTTCTCAACAAAACAGAAACAAATAGACAAGTTCAGGATGATTCCCTCTGTCTGGCCTTTATCTCTTTTTATAGGTTAGATGGACATTATTTTATTGTTTTTCTTGGAAAAACAAATACCATAAGTTGATTCTATCCACTTTAACCTTATTAAAAAAAGAAATGTTACAGCAATGCTGAGTGGAATCCATTTTTGAGAGCAAGAAGGGTAATTCCAGAGCTTTACCTCGGTAGAGCTGCAAGGAGAATAGCAGAAGAACCGGCTCTTGGAGAAACAAGCAGCAAGAAGAAAGTCAATAATTCCTCTAGAAGTATCCGATAAATAATTCCCTTGTTTTGGTAAGGAAAACCACTATAATTTATAGTATGTGTAGGCACTATAATTTATAGTATGGGTAAGCACCGCTGAGATTTAGACTAACAGGCACTCTCAATCTAGGTTTGAAGAAAAGAGTATTTGGCTCTGTAATTATTACGGCAGTAAAAGCCCTTTGAGGTACTGTGTAAATTCATAAATCTGCTGTTTAATATATATAGCTGATTGTGCAAATCTGGGTTGTCCAAAAAAATTGCATGTGTACTTCCTTGTATTGCTGTGTGCTCTGAGTCGGTATTGACAGCCTTGGTGGCTGTTGTTGTTTGCAAGCCATCCCGGGCGGCGTCAATTAGGAAGTGAGAGGTTTGCACCCCAAATTATTTTATCCCTCTCAGTGTTAACATGGATCGATCTATGCTAGATCATAATACTTTTAAGACAATTTACTTTCATAAAATTAACACAACAAAAAAACCATTAACATTAGATATAAATTTATTTTGTTCTTTCAAATCTAATCTTAAAAAGGAATTGAGTATTACCTGACCTCCAACACCAATAGCTTCTAGCTAGATATAATTTTTTTGGTTCTTTCAAATCTAATCTTGAAAAGGAATTGAGTATTACCTGACCTCCAACACCAACAGCTTCTAGCTGCAATGAGATTCCTCTCTCATAAGAGGATTCTGAACCAGGGTTTGATATGCACTTCCCAGCTGTGGACTTTTCTATGACATTTTTCAGAACAGAGCCATACCCTATATGCTCCGAAAAACAGTCCTGTACAATCTCATTGGAAGGTTTTTCATGGCTCTGCATTGTTAAATGTAGCATCTTCAAAATGATCTCAGAATTCTCAATACAAGCTGCACCCTCACTTGAACAAAACATGTAAGTGCCAAATGGTTTATATGGGCTTCTCTTGCTAACCCCATCTAACTTCATTAGAGAATCAATCTCATAGTTTGCAACTGTATGAGTATACTGCAGAACATTATTAAGAAGAGTCCTACAGGCATCTTGAATAAAATAATCAGGTTCATCTTCATTGTCATTTGCTATTATGCCCTGCCAATAAGGCAAAATAGCAACCAAGGACTCAGAAATAGCCTCAAATGGGGCAAGGAGCATCCGAGGAACAATATCATGCTGGGAAACCACATGACAAAAGTTGTTTGCCCAATTTTCACGGCCAACAGCCTCAACAAGTCTTACATCTCCCACTAAAGCAGAACCAAAGGTTATACAAAAAGGAGAGCTTTGCATCAGCCTCTTTTCCAGTGCCCAGAGTGTAGCCAACGTTGCCACTGCTCCTCCTAAGGAATGACCCACAAATACAATGGGTTTCGGTTTGAGATTCCTTTGCTTCGAGTCCATATAAATCTGCAACTGAATGATCATAGAATAAATCAATAATGTTAATTTTTCCTTTTCAAAATTAATCTCCAATAAATGCAATAAATCCTTTTTTCTATGAAACTAAGATCACTTTGTCCTCTCAGGTATACTTAGATAAATTAATTTACCTTTCTTTGGAAATCTGTATTCTCCAAAATATGTAGGAACAACTTGAGAGCTCCCTGATGGACGAGGGCTGGTTGACCATCATTACCCTCGAGGCAACCAAAGAAGATCTTGTCATTTTGTATATTGCCCTCTCCGTATTTGTTCTTATCGGCAATGAAACCTTCTATTTCATAAAATGAGGGGAAGGCAACATATGCAACGCCTTCATACTCATTCAGACTAAAACCCTCCGAGTTGCTTGCAAGACGTGACTCTTCCCAAGCCTTGGACACTATTCCACTCGAAACAAGGAAAGTTGCAATCTCCTGACCAACAGTGAACCTGCAACGAGTGGGCTTATTTCTTAATATCTGTATGAATTAATATTTAGAAAAAAATTATTAAAGTTACAATTAAACTAGACATTAAATTGATATATAAAATTACTAAATTGGTATCTGAGATCTTTTGTGTATGAAACAAAAATCTCACTTAACACAACAATTTAACTCTAAAAATTTATTGATGTGTAAAACAACCCCATTCAAATTTACAGAATAAATGTATATCATTTAAAAACTTAAAAACAAACCACATTCCCAAAGAGATTAGTATACTGAAAAATCCAATTAACTTTCGATATTCTCTAACATATAGACATGTTTTCTTAGACTCGCATAAATCCTACAATCCTTCCTCAGGCCCCAGAAAATTAATTTTGAGCAGGTAAAGCATTTCATGCTTATCAGGCACCATTCTTATGATTCTAGCTGTTCAGGTTTGCATAAGTAGTTTGAATATGTTGGAATATTTGTCTAACTTTTTGTATTGAGAATTAATTATGTGTATTTACCATATTTAAGGTAATAGTAAGGGTTTGGAAGTTTGTTTGTACATTTTGGTATACAAGAAATCTCAATATGATATCAGGGTTTTGGTCAAGTTTGATTCTCTAAATTATAATTGAGAAAAATTATTAGAGTAATTATTACACTCACCTCACCTCAATAAGAATCAATCGCATAAACTCACTATAACCCTGAGAACATAAAACTAACCCTAAGAACATAGGACTAACGACCACTCAAAATTACTAAAATCAAAACCCATCAAAATTCACAATAAAACTGAAAATTGCGCTGTTATGTGTTTTTTCTCTCAGCATAATCCCATCAGAACTCAAAAAAAGGGCTCTGTTTAAACAGTACAAAAACCCATAACCCATAATTTCTCTTAAACTCATCTGAAACTAACTACAAAATTTCAATCTTCATCTTGTTAAATACTTTCGCTTAAGCTCGATCCTTCACCAACAAATCCGTTCAAAATTAACCCAACAAAATTCAAGTTTAAGAGAGGAACTACTATCAAAATTTAAAGAAAGCAACCACATCCAGCGAAAAGAAATGAATTTTGAAGCCTTACAGTGGAGTAGATTCCATGGTCCGCTACTGCTGGTCGATTGGCATCACAGTGGTCTTCGTTTTAAGAACTGTAATTTCTTACAACACACAAAATGGGTATCTGATATCCTCCAACAACCAAGAAAGAGGGTTTGACAGGAGAGTAGACTTCGAGACATTGAATCGTATGGAGAGGATGCACAGTCGTTGTCAATGTCAGTACACAGTAATTTAATATTAATATATATAAATGCAATTATGTTCTATCTATTTAGTTTTTTTATCTTAATTGAGAATTCAACTGGGGAAGGATAGTAAATATTCTTTTCAATTATTTCAAATATATATATATATTTAAGATAATTTTATTAAAAAATATTTTAAATATTAAATTGATAAAAAAATTACATTTTCACAATGCTTTGATTATTTAAAGTGGATATATTTTATTCATTTTTATTTTTAAAATTTTAATTAATTAAAAAAAATACAAACTCTTAATTATACATAAATGAAATTATATTTATAAAAAAATTTAATATATATATTTTTATTTCAGATTTTTGTGATCTATAATAATTATTTGATATCGATTTTTGGATTAGTAATGTAAAATTATTTGTTAGTCTCATTAATAAGTTTGAAATATTGACCAACAAATGTATCTATGTAATTAATCTCAAAATCAATTTCAAGCATATTCTTAATATCTTATATAAAAAAATAATTATATATAAATAATTACCAATAATTGTTTTTTATTATAAAAAATAATCATGATTAAATTAACGTTACAAAGATTAATGAGTCAAATATATCACTAAATTATGACTTATTAAGACGCCTCCTATTTAGAGTGGATTGCGAATTTAAAATTTAAAAATAGATCTAGTTGTTATTTTATAGTTAGTTAATAATAGTTATTAATATTCAATATAAATCTTATTTAAAAATATTTTACTTTTAAATTTCAAATATGAAATTTGATTAAATAAATTTATTTAGATATTTAAATTTAATTGTAATTTATAGATTTAAAAAGATCTATTCATATTAATAAAAATTTTATTTAGTAAGTTTCGCTAGTATAATCAATTGAGGATGGGCGCCTTGTCAGCAAGGCGACCTAGGATCAAACCTTACAGGGGTGGTTGAGCCCTCTACTGCGGGACGAGACATGCTAAAAACTCCAGTCAGTAAAAGGGCTGGTGCAGCCCAGGTTAGGTGTTATTCCCAGGTGACTCATCACACCCAGGGTGACTCATAGGCCAAGCCTCGAGGATCAAAGACAACTTACAGAAAAAAAATAAAAATAAAAATAAAATAAAATAAAATAAATAAAATAAAAATATTTAAAATTACATAAATAATTTTTAATTTAACTTAAATTAATATTTTTTTAATTATATATATATATTCTAGGGCAACTCAATTGGTGATCGACGTAGTGTGAGTATGTGGTAACTAAGAGATCCAAGGTTCAAATTCCTTTAGTTGTGACCTGATTTACTAAGAGGAGGACAAGTTGTAGACCCAAGAGGTACCCCCAAGTATTTGTCCTTTACAAATTCATGAGAACAACATGATCGACTCATGTGTGATGTATGTACGTTGCAATTAAGAATTAATATTATATATAAGGAAATATATTATAATAATATATCTAAAAATATGAAATATAGTTCATTAATTATGATTAAATTTGAAGGAAAATAATATAAGAACAAAGCTATTTTGAGTTATAGTAGTTGTATAGTGAGGAGCATAGAAACCTTAGCCACCTCATTACAAAGCTTCCTTGAGTTAGAGTAGTTGTATAGCAAGAAGCATAGGAAAGAATTGAAGAAACCTTAGCCACATCATTAATGGTTTTAGGTTATGGAGGCTTGACCCTCCACTTCCTCCATTGATTCTGATATCAATGCTTCCAATGCACTAGTTGTCAGTGCTCTAAGGTTCAAACACTCCAAGCTAGCCCCATTTGTGAAGAAATTGGATGATGTCCTAAAAATTATGATGCATGCCAATCAATCACGTGAAATGGCTCTTAGGTTAGCAAATATAGGCTTGATAACATATTTTATGGGCTTATGGGCCTTGCTACACTCTCTTAATCTCTGGGTGGATAAAAATTGGAGACCCGTGATTGAAGGAAAACTTTCTGTGTCCTTCTATGGGAGGGTTTTTTCTCTTTCTTCTTTGAAAAGAAAGAAAATAGAGATATAATTTTCCAAAGTGGGTGATATTTTATATTTTATGTGGGCTCAAGATTTGTATATAAATTGACGGAGTTCATATTTCAACCCAGAAAATGATGTTTCACCAATAGTTCTTGTTTGGGTTAAATTGTCATATTTTCCCCTTCACTATTGAAATGATGACACCTTTATGAACAATGGAATCATTAGGGACTACTCTATCGATCGGTAGAACCACGAAGGCAGGCAATCTTGTGCCAGATTGTGTAGAAGTGATCTTAATAAGGGACTCTTAATGGAAATAAATCTCCAACTATATAATTGGACTCATTAGGGAGAGGTGGATTATGATCAACTACCATTTAAATGTAAGAATTATCATAAACATGGACATTTTGCTCAAAGATACCCAAAAAAGAAGAAATCTAGAAAATAATGAGGAAGAAGAATAATGACAACAACAAAAAATAATAAATGGTGACCCCCAACAAAATACAAACCACAAACACACACGAAGGAAATGGACTGGACCTCAAGCTCAGAGGTGGGCATTGTGACACTAGCCAGCAATGTGGGAGGTTTTGTCCACATGTTGTGGCTAGGAGGATTTGAAAACATTTGAATTGTTATAGCTAGGTGTCAATACCTTAGCTGATTGTATTATTAGAGCAGATAGAGTTGTAGAAGTCGAATGGTTAGTCCATCTGTCATGTTTTAGTTTTCGAATAATTGTAATTAGGCTCTTGAATTTCCATAACGGTCCTCACAGAGGAACCGAAGGGACATATTTTGATGTATATAAATTGTAATCCTCTAATGTATGAAAAAAGAGAGAAAAGGGAGCAGAGAGTAGAGAGAAGGATAAGAGATATTTCTGCAATAAAACTCTGTGTGTTGTTGATTGCTTCCAATTAAATAATTTCAGTGCACATTTGCCATAGAGTCGTTTCGAATCCTTAATTGTGGAGAGATTGTTTAATTGCGAAGTGATGAACTCTGGGCATGTATGATTGAACTCTTGTATGAATTCCACATATCTCTGTCTATTGGTTCCCTTAACTTATTCGAGCAAACCCTGTGAATTTAACCCCCACCCACAGGCGTGGGCTGTGTAGAAAATCCGTTGTTGTTAAACAAGCTCTGTTGAATAAATCTCCATCCATAGAAGGAGCCTGTGTAAAATTGTGGTCGACTAACATTACCCAAGATAGTGAAAACCCGTCGGAAGAGAATTACGTTTATTTTTAATTGAAACCCTGCCAAGGATTGACCCGAGTTAACTGAACAGGAAAGAATAACGCAAACCCGACGTGACCCCGGTTAATCACTGTACCAAAACCACAAGCGGATTTGCAAAGGCGGATTGCCCGTATCGCACCACTTTTGCAGAGTAGGCGGTATTTTCTGAACGCGAGCGATTCCATAGAGTAATTGACACATGGCGAGGTGGACCCCCGAGAAACCACCGTTCATAGCGCGCCATCGCACGTTATCGTTCGACCAGGGGAGTCGAGCGATATTGCCGTGGGCCGTCGATTTGAGAAGGGGCCATCGGACGGTGTTCATTTGACGGAGGTGCATGAAGGATAATCAGGTACGGCGCGTGCATTTGATTGGGCGATTGGACGTAGAGATGGGCCCGGGCCAAGGTTTTTTACATAGTATTTGTTTAACAGCACGTTGGGTTAAATATGAAATGTGAAGAGTTATAACCGTAGTTCCAAGGTTCGGATATAACATATAAGCCAGGAATATAATATATCATTTGAAAGTTGCGAATATGTTTATTTGTCAATTTCTTTGAAATTGATAAATAAAAATAAAAAGAAGACAAAGAGCCACGTGGGTAAACCAAAGGGAAAAGTTGACAGAGTCACGCTATAGTCGATCAAATTTCCTCATTGGATTCGACTTTCGCTTTGCTAAGGCCATTCTCCAAAGAACCGTCTAAAGGTGAAGAATTTGCCTATAGAAAGAACAAATGTTCGAGGGAACAAATTTGATGCCTTAAATTAGGGAGACGAAGAAGGGGAAACTCTAATCCAATCGCACGAAGAGATCCATATGGTCAACCTCTAATGTGCGAGTTTTGAAAGTCAAAATGACACACCTCCCCTTCAAGATGTTTTGACTCAAAAAATTTAGTCATGGAGGAAGAGGTTGCATCAAAAGAGGAAGTTGTATTCCATTCCCTTAGAAACACTAAGAACTATGAGGGATCCTCAATTTATGGATTTGCAAACAAACAATCAGAGAGTGAAAAGGTAATCCATGAAAAACCTCGTAAAAAAGTAGGCTGTTGCACTAATAGAGATTTTAGAAGTGCACATGTAGAGAAGGATATAGAGCAAGGCTCCCAAAGGTCATTAGAAGTGGCCTTTTAGACAACCCCTAAACAAACCCAAGATAAGGACTTTGAGGCAGAAATATGAGAGAAAGAAGGAAGGTGATATTGCACTTGCAAAAAAGGTCTGGAAATGATAATACGTCCTCCTCCCCATCCTTTTTAGAAGAGTTAAAGAAAATTCACATCCCTTCCGATTTGAAATTGATTGTTATTTAATGTTGTGCTAATATCAGTTTTATATTTAATATGAAATTTCTTTGGTTTGCTTCTTGTACAACGGTTTATACATGTTCTTATGATTGATAATCAAAAAAAACTTGATGAGATTAAGTGTATTTCATGAACATAAAAGCTTGGAAACTAAATGTTGAACAACAACATATAAAAACACAATAAACATAGGCAATTGAGTCAAATACACATGGTTTTGATGAAGGATTTCACACCTCCTGGGCTACATCTCCCTGGTCTAGCTTCCATGGCATGGGCCTTTGTATTAGCTTCAACTAGAAAAGTGTTACTAGCGCCTCCTATTTCCCTTCGCACCCTTCAAATTTTATGCAAACGAACAGAATACACATATAACCATACATAAATATGGAATGGAAATAACAGTTCATTTCATTAATATCAAAGAACTGAAATTTGCTTACAGACAGAATGGAAATAAAACTAGCTAGGGCGCTGGTAGCTATCTCTGAGAAGAGATGTGGCGACTACAGGCCTCTCAACTGTGTTACAATGAGGCTCGAGGGCCTATTTATCATTTAGAAACAATGGGAAATCCTAAACATCCAAAACCCTAACCCTAGGAGATGAAGCGCCAAAACTATGGGCCCCGCTTGGGTAAATTGGTGTTTCAACTTCCCAGGGGCGTAACTTTGGCATACGATCTCCGTTTGACGCGTACCATACCTCGTTAGAAAGATCTATCCGAGGACTACTTACTATCAACCGCAATGCCCCAAAAACTTCGTTTAGGCCTCAAACGGTCTCTAAGCTCCGTAACTAAAACTGCTAAAAATAATAAGTTGTGCCGAAACTGAAAAAATGAAAGAGACAATGGTGGGGCCCCAAGTGGAATAGGCGGGTGACCACCAATATCCACCTGGATCATTCCTCCCCCCTTAGGAAGCAATGGTCCCCATTGCGTTAAGTTCCTCCATGAGATGAGGAAATTTCTGCTGAACTTGGTCCCTTGTGAACCACTTTCCTTGGTGCAGGAGTTGGCCAGCTTTGACAACCCGATACAGTTGGATCTGCTGTTGACGAGTGTTCTTGATTTGCATGTCCATGATACAATCTGTGGTGGCCTGTTCCATGCAGTCTGGGTTTAACTCTGTTGGTGTGAGTTGTTCTGCAATGTCCGAGGTGTCCAGTAGAGGTGGAAAGTAAGGACGAAGGCGATCCACATTGAAGACTGGGTGCAGACAAAGGAATGGTGGAATACTAAGCTCGAAGGCATTGTTACCTACAGCCTTGGTGGTGTACAACCTGGTTATTGATAGTGAAGTTTCATGTGGGTCTGAGGCGCTCCTTCTGCAAATGTAGCCACACTTTGTCGCCCACTTGGAAGTTGTGTAGCACTAGATGTTGATCATGTCGTTGCTTGTACTTAGTATTGGCTCTGTCCAATATGTCATGAACCTGTTGGTGGATGTGCTGAATGCGCTCGATGAATATGTTTGCTTTGTCATCTTTAGACTGGACATGAGCTGAATTGGCCTGAGTAGCTGCAAATGGCATGGTTACGTTAATGGGACATAGCGGCTAGAATCCCAACCCCCCTAAAAGGGGTTGTGGTCAGTTGAGCTATGGAGAGCCCGATTATAACTGTGTTGTACATAGGGGAGGCTCTCATCCCATGTGCATGGATGCTTTGAATTGTACATGCACAAAATGTGTACAATCATCCTGTTGACGACCTCTGTTTGTTCATTAGTTTGGGGATGGAAAGTCATGGACTTGGTGATCTTGGTGTCCAGCATTGACCAAAGGCTGGACCAAAACGTGCTGAGGAACCTGCTATCCCGATCTGATATGATAGACTGTGGGATCCCAAAGTGCACCCATACTCGTTCAAAGAAGATTTTAGGAGTGGCTTCTGTTGTGACATTCTTCTTGTAGGCCGGCATAATGGCCATATTCGAGAACGTGTCGATGACCACGAAAACACACTCGTTTCCATGCTTAGTAGAATGAAGGCCCGACATGTAATGCATGGAGATGGATTCCCAAGGTTGACTAGGGGTAGGTAGCAGAGTATAGAGGCCATGCTTCTTGATGGTCGGTTTGGAAATGGCGCAAGCAGTGCAGGATCTGATGTACTTCCCGACATCTTGTCTAAGGTTCGGCCAATAGAAATACTTCTGCAGTACTGCCATTGTTTTCTCTACCCAGAAATGCCCAGTGACCTAACTGTAGTGTGCTTCCCATATCATCTTGGCACGCTTGCTTGAAGGAACACAAAAGTGTCCCAGGTGACATAATAGTGCATCTTGGAGGTGAAAATTTGGAACTTGCATATCCCCCCAAGAGTGCCTTGTATGTGTGGCCGAATTCTGGATTGCTCTTATAGAGAAGTGGCCAATCAAAAGTATCATGCCCACAAGAGTTGAAAATGGTGGTTAGTGCCACGATTGGTGGCTGGCTGAGGTAGTCTGCAATATTATTGGTGCTACCCTTCTTGTACTTGATGTTCAAATGAATTTTTTGCAGAGATGTGGACCACTTCTGATGGAGATCGTTCTGCAAATTCCCTTATGTCTGTATGAACTGCAGGGGTCGGTGGTCTATGTGGATGATTGTTTCCTTCCCCAAAATGTAACGCTTCCATTGTTGACAAGCATGCACAATAAAATACATTTCTTTGTCATAAGTGGGATACTTGCGAACTGTGTCGGACAATGTCTCACTGTGATATGCCACTGGATGCCCCCGTTGAGTAAGAACTGCCCCAATAGCATAGTCAGAGGCATCTGTCTCGATCTCAAATGGTTGTTGCAAGTCTGGTAATGTGAGCACTGGGGAAGAACAGAGGTGATGTTTCAATTCTACGAACGCCTTCTGTTGAGATTCTGACCAAAAGAATTTTTATTTTGCTTCTCCCTTTGTGAATTGACTCAAGGGCCAAGTGATATGAGAGAATCCCAACACGAACCTGCCGTAGAAATTAGCAAGACCCAGAAAGCTACAAAGCTCTGTGAGAGTGGTTGGGGCTAGCCAATCCCGAATGAATTGGATCATGGTTGGATCCACATGCACCCCCTTTCATCAATAATGTATCCCAGATATTGAACCTAGGTCATGCCAAAAGTGTACTTCTCCAAATTGACACAGAACTTGTGTTGCTGCAGTGTTTGGAGGACTTGTCGGATGTGGTGGAGGTGCTCTTTCCAAGTTTGTTTGAAGATCAGAAAGTAATCCAAGTACACCACTACAAATGAGTTGATGAATGGCTGCAAGATGTCATCCATCAACCTCATGAAGGTTGCGGGAGCATTCGACAACTCAAAAGGCATGACCAACCATTTGAAAAGGCCCTCCTTGGCTTTGAAGGCAGTCTTCCACACATCAGAGGGTTTGATTGGTACCCGGTGATACCCAGACTTCAAGTCGATCTTGCTGAAATATTTTTCCCCTTTGAGTTGGTCCAGAAGGTCATCAACATGTGGGATCAGGTACCTATTCCGGACAGTGATCTTGTTCAATGCCCAATAGTCAATACAGAGTCTCTAAGTCCCATCCTTCTTCTGTACCAACACGATTGGGCTCCCACAGGGAGATGAACTTGGCTAGATGTGACCTTTCTGCAGCAGTTCCTAAATCTGCCTCTTGATTTCATCGTTCTCCAGAAAAAAGCACCGATAGATTGGTCCATTGGGTAGCGGTGCACCTGGGGTCAAATCAATGGGGTGCTTGACTTGAAAGTGTAGAGGAACCCCTGTGGGTGAGGTGAAGATGTCCCTGTACTCCTCCACAACCTTGCCCATTTGTTGTTGTTGTGTAGAGGAGCCCTATCTAGAGGTCATGGCCACAGTCTTCTTCTTTCCCTGGGGGCGGATCATCAGAAAAATAAATTTCCTGGTTTGAGAAATGAGCTTACTACATTGTGTTGCAGTAACCAAAGAGATAGTGGCAGGCGGTGGTACCTCTGGTACATTATACAACTTATTTCCAAAAGTAACAATAACAGCACGAGGTCGGGACTCATACACAACATGTCGCTTCCACAAGTATGGTTGGCCTAATAATACATCAGAAAAATCAAGAGGAGCAATGTCACATAATACCTCATTCGTGAAAGGCTTGATGCTATAAGGAAGGTGGCACTGCTGGCTGACGTGGAGATTCTGTCCTTGGTGAAGCCACCCGATGGTGTATGGATGTGGGTGTGCTATGGTCGGCAAGCCCAACCGCTTCATGGTGTCTACTGAAATGAGGTTCTTTTGGCTCCCATTGTAGACAATGAACTGTAGTGGGGAACCCTTTACCCACATCTAGGAGTGGAAGAGTCGCTCCTCCTCCTCTGGATCTTTCGGTTCCTCCTTCTGGATCTTTACAGTGGCAACAAGGGCATTGCGCTCCGCATAAATAATTTGTTTCCCTTTTCCATTCCCCTTGTTAGGTTTTGATTCATAGTCGGAGCACGCATTTGATTCAGAAGTCCTCATCTTGGCCACCGACGACTGCTTGGCTCGACACTCACTTGTGTTGTGAGTGGAGCTCTTATGGAACTCACACCACTTTCCCGTGTCCTTCTTTGGCTTCGTAGTGTTGTTATTTTCTTGTGGCTTTGACAAGTTGTCTTGGGCCGCCATGCCTTGGCTTTGTCCTTTGTTCTACGGTTTAGGAGCACCTTTCCCTTGCTTTTGATTCACAGATACAAAGTATCACTTCTTCTATTTGAATTTCTTCTCAATCTTGGTAGCATACTGGTTCAAAGAGATCCAAGGTTCAAATTCCTTTAGTTGTGACCTTATTTACTAAGAGGAGGACAAGTTGTAGACCCAAGAGGTACCCCCAAGTATTTTTCCTTTACAAATTCATGAGAACGATATGATCGACTCATGTGTGATGTATGTACGTTGCAATTAAGAATTAATATTATATATAAGGAAATATATTATAATAATATATCTAAAAATATGAAATATAGTTCATTAATTATGATTAGATTTCAAGGAAAATAATATAAGAACAAAGATATTTTGAGTTATAGTAGTTGTATAGTGAGGAGCATAGGAACCTTAGCCACCTCATTACAAAGCTATCTTGAGTTAGAGTAGTTGTATAGTGAGAAGCATAGGAAAGAATTGAAGAAACCAACCACATCATTAATGGCTTTAGGTTATGGAGGCTCGACCCTCTGCTTCCTCCATTGATTCTGATATCAATGCTTCCAACGCACTAGTTGTCAGTGCTTTAAGGTTCCAACACTCCAAGTTGGCCCCATTTGTGAAGAAATTGGATGATGTCCTAAAAATTACGATGCATGCCAATCAATCACGTGAAATGGATCTTATGTTAGCAAAGATAGGCTTGATAACATATTTTATGGGCTTATGGGCCTCGCTACACTCTCTTAATCTCTGGGTGGATAAAAATTGGAGACCCATGATTGAAGGAAAACTTTGTGTCCTTCTGTGGGAGGGTTTTTTCTCTTCCTTCTTTGAAAAGAAATAAAATAGAGATCTACTTTTCCAAAGTGGGTCATATTTTATATTTTATGTGGGATCAAGATTTGTATACAAATTAACGGAGTTCATATTTCAACCCAGAAAATGATGTTTCATTAATTGTTCTTGTTTGGGTTAAATTGTCATATTTTCCCCTTCACTATTGAAATTATGACACCTTTATGAACAATGGAATCATTAGGGACTACTCTATCGATTGGGTAGAACCACGAGAAGGTATGCAATCTTGTGCCAAGATTGTGTAGAAGTGGATCTTAATAAGAGACTCTTAATGGAAATAAATCTCCAACTATATAATTGGACTCATTATCAAGGGGTGGATTATGATCAACTACCTTTTAAATGTAATAATTATCATGAACATGGTAATTTTGCTCAGAGATGCCCAAAAACAGAAGAAAACTAGAAAAATAATGAGGAAGGAGAACAATTACAGCAACAAAAAATAATAAAGAGTGACCCCCAACAAAATACAACCACAAACACACACCAAGGAAATGGATTGGGACCTCAAATCCCCCCTTCTCCAAAGAAATCAGTTGCCAAGGGTGAAGAATTTACCTCTAGAAAGAACAAATGTTTGAGGGAACAAATTTAATGCCCTAAATTAGGGGGACGAAGAAGGGGAAATCCCTAATCCACTGCACCAAGAGATCCATATGGTCAACTCCCAATGTGTGAGTTTTGAAAGTCAAAATGACATGCCTCCCCTTCAAGATGTTTTGACTAAAAAAATTTAGTCATGGAGGAAGAGGTTGCATCAAAAGAGGAAGTTGTATTCCATTCCCTTAGAAACACTAGGAACTATGAGGGATCCTCAATTTATGGATTTGCAAACAAACAATCAGAGAGTGAAAAGGTAATCCATGAAAAACCTCATAAAAAAGTAGGTTGTTGCACTAATAGAGATTTTAGAAGTGCACATGTAGAGAAGGATAAAGAGCAAGGCTCCCAAAGGTCATTAGAAGTGGCCTTTTAGACAACCCCTAAACAAACCCAAGATAAGGACTTTGAGGCAGAAATATGAGAGAAAGAAGGAAGGTGATATTGCACCTGCAAAAAAGGTTCAAATGTGATAATGCTTCCTCCTCCCCATCCTTTCTAGAAGAGTTAAAGAAAAACTCACATCCCTTCCTGATCTGAAATTGATTGTTAATTAATGTTGTGCTAATATTAGTTTCAGATTTAATATGAACGTGCTTAGGTTTACTTCTTGTACAAGGGTTTATATATGTGCTTATGATTGATAAATCAACAAACTTGATGATATTGAGTGTATTTCATGAACATAAAAGCATGGAAACTAAATGTTGAACAACAACATATAAACACAAAGTAAACACAGACAACTGAGTCAAATACACATGGTTTTGATGAAGGAGTTCACCCCTCCTGGGCTACATCTCCTTGGTCCAGCTCACATGGTATGGGCCTTTGTATTAGCTTCAATTGTGAAAAAGTGTTGTTTATAGTCTCCTATTGCCTTTGCAACTGATCCGGATTTATGCAAAAATGCAACATAATACACATATAACCATAAATACAAATATGCAATGGAAATAACACTTCATTTCATTAATATCAAAGAATTGAAATTTGCTTACAGACATAATGGAAATAAACTAGCTAGGGCGCTGGTAGCTTATCTCTGAGAAGAGATGTGGCGGCTACAGGCCTCTGAATTGTGTTAAAATGAGGCTCGAGGGCCTATTTATTATAGAGAAGTAATGGAAAACCCTAAACATCCAAAAACCTAACCCTAGGAGATGAAGCGCCAAAACTATGGGCCCCATTTGGGTAACTTGGTGTTTCAACTTCCCGGGGTCGTAACTTTGGCATACTATCTCCGTTTGATGCACATGATACATCGTTAGAAAGATCTATCCAAGGACTACATATTTTGACCACAAATATTAGTTCTAGAATGGAATCATCTTGTCCGACTCTTGATGCCCCAAAAAACGTCGCTTAGGGCCTCAAAACGGCTCCGGAAGTTTAGGACCCGAAAAACTGCTAAAAATAGTAAACTGTGCCGAAACTGAAAAACTGAAATAGACAATGGTGGAGCCCCAAGTGGAATAGGCGGGTGACCACCAATATCCACCTAGATCATTCCTCCCCCCTTAGGAAGCAATGGTCCCCATTGCGTTAAGTTCCTCCATGAGATGAGGAAATTTCTGCTGAACTTGGTCCCTGGTGAACCACTTTCCTTGGTGCAGGAGTTGGCCAGCTTTGACAACCCGATACAGTTGGATCTGCTGTTGACGAGTGTTCTTGATTTGCATGTCCATGATATAATCTGTGGTGGCCTGTTCCATGCAGTCTGGGTTTAACTCTGTTGGTGTGAGTTGTTCTGCAATGTCCGAGGTGTCCAGTAGAGGTGGGAAGTAAGGACGAAGGCGATCCACATTGAAGACTGGGTGCAGACCAAGGAATGGTGGAATACTGAGCTCGAATGCATTGTTCCCTACAGCCTTGGTTATGGTGTACGGCCCGTATCGATTGGCTAAGCTTGGTGTGGGTCTCAAAGGAGATGCTCCTTCGCAAATGCCACAACTGTCCCCCCACCTGGCAGTTGTGTGGCACCCAATGCTGATCATGTCGTTCCTTGTACTTGTCATTGGCTCTATCCAATATTTCATGAACATGTTGGTGGATGTACTGAATGCACTCAATGAAGTTTTTTTCTTTTTTAGCTTCAGACTGGACATGAGCCGAATCAACCTGAGTAATCACAATTGGCATGGCTACGTCAATGGGACATAGTGGTTGGAATCTGAATCCCACCTAAAAGGGGCTATGGCCGGTTGAGATGTGGAGAGCCTGGTTATAACTGTGTTATACATAGGGGAGGCTCTCATCCCATGTGCATTGATGCTTTGAATTGTACATGCATAGAATGTGTACAATCATCTTTTATTGACACTACCTGTCTGGCGATCGGGGTTGGGGGATGGAAAGCCGTGGCTTGGTGAGCTTGGTGTCCAAGATTGACTAGAGGATGGACCAAAATGTGGCCGAGGAATGTGTTGTCTTGATCTGATATGATAGACTCGTGGGATCCCAAAGTGCACCCACACTCATTCAAAGAAGATTTATAGTTATTTATTGTGATATTCTTCAAGGTTACCATAATGGCCATCTTCTGAGAACTCCGGTTTGATGACCATGAAAACACAAATATTTCCATGCTTAGTAGAAGGAAGGCCCAACATGGGTCCATGGAGATGGATTCCCAAGGTAGACTAGGGTAGATAGCGGAAAGCAGAGGCCTGGCTTCTCTGATGGTCGGTTTGGCAATGGCGCAAGGCAGATTCGATGTACTCGCACATCCCGTCTGTCTTACCTAATAGAAATACTTCAGCAGGATTGCTACTGTTTTCTCGACCCCGAAATGCCCAGCGACTCGACTGTAGTGTGCTTCCCATATCATCTTGGCACGCTCGCTTGAAGGAACACAAAGGTGTCCCATGTGACATAAAAGTGCATCTTAGAGGTGAAAATTTGGAACTTGCGTACCCCCCAAGAGTGCCTTGTAAGTTTGGCCAAATTCTGGGTCACTCTCATAAAGAAGCAGCCAATCAAAAGTCGCGTGCCCACAAGAGTTGAGCACAGTGGTGAGCGCCACGATCGGTGGTCGGCTGAGGAAGTCTACAACATGATTGGTGCTACCCTTCTTGTACTTGATGTTCAAATGAAACTGTTGCAGATATGTGGACCACTTCTGATGGCGATCATTCTGCAACTTCCCTTGTGTCTGTATGAACTGCAGGGGCCGGTGGTCTGTGTGGATGATTGTTTCCTTCCTCAAAATGTAATGCTTCCATTGTCGACAGGCTTGCACAATGGAATACATTTCTTTGTCATAGGTGGGATACTTGCGAACTGTCTCAGACAATGTCTCACTGTGATATGCCACTGGATGTCCCTATTGAGTAAGAACTGCCCCAATAGCATAGTCAGAGGCATTTGTCTCGATCTCAAATGGCTGTTGCAAGTCTGGTAATGTGAGCACTGGGGCAGAACAGAGGCGATTTTTCAATTCTGTGAACGCCTTCTGTTGAGGTTCCGACCAAAATAATTTTTCTCTCGCTCCTCCCTTGGTGAATTGACTCAAGGGCCAAGTGATATGAGAGAATCCCAACACGAACCTCCGGTAGAAATTAGCAAGACCCAGAAAGCTGCGAAGCTCTGTTATAGTGGTTGGGGCTGGCCAATCCCGAATGACTTGGATCTTGGCTGGATCCACATGCACCCCCATTTCATCAATAATGTATCCCAGATATTGAACCTGGGTCATGCCAAACGTGCACTTCTCCAAATTGGCACACAACTTGTGTTGCCGCAGTGTTTGGAGGACCTGTCGGATGTGATGAAGGTGCTCTTCCCAAGTCTTGCTGAAGATCATAATGTCATCCAAGTACACCACTACGAATGAGTTGGTGAATGGCCGCAAGATGTTTTCCATCATCCTCATGAAGGTTGCGGGAGCATTCGTCAACCTGAAAGGCATGACCAGCCATTCAAAAAGGCCTTCCTTAGCTTTGAAGGCAGTCTTCCACACATCAGAGGGTTCAATCGAACAGTGATAATTCTGGGATCCATGGCGATCTTGTTGAAATATTTCACCTCTTGAGTTGGTCTATGGTTCATCAATCCGTGGACGTGGTACCTATTCTGGGAACAAGGATCTTGTTCAACGCCCGATAACAATACAAAGTCTCCAAGTTACATCATTCTTCTATACCAACGCGATCAAAGTTCTGACAGGCAATGAACTCTGCTAGATGTGACCTTCTCAACATCTCCGAATCTCGCTCTTTGATTTCATCGTTCTCCGGTAACTGTAGCAAGTCGATATATCGGTCCATTTGGGTAGTGGTGACCGGGGCCGATCAATCGGTGCTTGGACTGGCAAGACAGCAGAGGAACCCCGTGTGAGGAAGATGTCCCCGTACTCCTCCACGACCTTATCCATTTGTTGTTGTCGGGCAGGGGCCCTTTCTGGAGGTCGTGGCCACGCCTTCTTCTTGCCCCGCGATCATCAAGAAAACGAATTTCCGGGTTCGGGAAATGTGAGCTTTACTACATTGTTTTGCAGTAACCAAAGAGATAGTGGCAGGAGGTGGTACCTATGGTATCCTGTACAACTTATTTCCCAAAGTAACAATAACAGCACGAGGCCGAGACTCATACACAGCATGACGCTTCCACAAGTATGGTTGTCCTAATAATACATCATAAACATCAATAGGAGCAACGTCACATAATACCTCATCCGTGAAGGGCTTGATGCTATAGGGAAGGCGACACTGCCGGCTGACGCGGAGATCTCGTCCTTGGTGAAGCCACCCGATGGTGTATGAGCCCCGTACCGACAATGAACTGCACGAGAGCCCTTTACCCACATCTAGAGTGGAAGAGACGTTCCTCCTCTCCTCGGGATCTTCCGGCTCCTCCTTCGGATCTTTGTAGTGGCGATAGTGGCGTTGGGCTCCGCATCAATAATATGTTTCCCTTTTTCATTCCCTTTTCAGGTTCTGATTCGGAGTCGGAGCATGCATCTGACTCAGAAGCCCTCATCTCGGCCACTAGCGACTGCTTGGCCCGACACTCACTTGTGTTGTGAGTGGAGCTCTTAAGGAACTCACACCACTTTCCCGTGTCCTTCTTTGGCTTTACGGTGTTGTTCTTTTCTTGTGGCTTTGACGGGTTGTCTTTAGCCGCCATGCTTTGTCCTTTGTTCTGCGGTTTGGAAGCACCTTTTCCTTGCTTTTGATTCGCAGATCCAAAGTCTCGCTTCTTCTGTTTGAATTTCTGCTCAATCTTGGCAGCATACCGGTATGCCGTACCAAGCGAGGAGATGTCGAGGAACTCCATTTCCTCCCGAATGTATCTGTGCAGACAACTGCGATACTTTAGCACCAAATGTTTCTCTGAATCTTTGATACCCAACTTTGTGCGCAGGGTATGGAACAGATTCGTCAGCTCGTGCACATCTTGATCCCTTTGTTGTCGCAGCGTGGTCCATTGTATGTACTTGTCCTCATAGCTCTCCACGGGATAGTACTGTTCCTTGACGGCGTCTCGGAAAGAATTCCAAGTTGGTACGGCCGAGAACAGAGAGGGTTCTGTCTGGTCCTTGTTCTCACAGTAGGTTTCCCACCAGTCCTTAACATGGGGGGTAGCTTTGAGGAGTGCAAAATAATCTTCTCCCGGTCTGAAAAGTCATGAACAGAGAAATATCCTTCTAATAGATTCAACCATCTATCTACGGCATCTGCGTCTATTTGACCCTCAAATATGGGAATTTCAAAATTTACTTGTACCTTAAAGGGAGTCGCAACTCCAGAGTGGCTACTGGATGCAGATGCGCCGCCGGTGGGCAGCCGTTGAAGGATCTGAGCAAAGCTATCCATCATCGCGTTCCTTTGCTTTTCGAGGGCCTCCTCGAGCAATATTTTGATAGGATCTCCTGCTCCCTCATCTTTCTTTTCGTCCCCCATGGGCGTCCGTCGAGGTTTGCGAGGATGATCTTGCAAAGGTTCCACCAGATCGAGCCCTAGCTCCTTATACCCGACCTCGTTGGGGACATGCAAAGAAGGATCGAGAAAAAGCAGACCGCTCTGATACCACTGATCCGGATTTATGCAGGAACACAAAAGAATAAACATATAAACATAAATACAGAGATGCAGCGGAAATAACACTTCATTTCATTAATATCAAAGAACTGAAATTTGCTTACAGACAGAATGGAAATAAAACTAGCTAGGGCGCTGGTAGCTATCTCTGAGAAGAGATGTGGTGGCTACAGGCCTCTGAACTGAGCTACAATGAGGCTCGAGGGCCTATTTATTATTGAGAAACAATGGAGAACCCTAAACATCCAAAAACCTAACCCTAGGAGATGAAGCGCCAAAACTATGGGCCCTGTTTGGGTAAATTGGTGTTTCAACTTCCCAGGGACGTAACTTTGGCATACTATCTCCGTTTGATGCACATGATACATCATTAGAAAGATATATCCGAGGACTACAACTTTAACCTTGAATATCATTCCAAAACTGAATGATATTTTTTGGAGGTGTGATGCCCAAAAAACGTCGTTTAGGGCCTCAAAATGGCTCCGGAAGTTCAGGACCCGAAAAACTACTAAAAATAGTAAGTTATGCCGGAACTAAAAAACTGAAAGAGACAATGGTGGGGGCCCAAGTGGAATAGGCGGGTGGCCACCAATATCCACCGGGATCAAGCTTCCTACCAAACAGGTTGGTGTTATGTCTGTGGGGTTGGCTCCCTTCCGTAGGAGTAGCCGGTAAACGAGACTGTGTTGGAGCCCTTCCGTAGTAGCCAGTAAACGAGTGAAGGCTGCGCAACGATGTAGTGAAGCCATGTGTACCGATATGATTATGCATTATGCATCAGTACAATGTTGTAAATAGTTTTCCATATAATAAATATTGAAGACAGAGATGACAGCAGCGGTGGTTTTCTCCCGAATTTGGTTTCCACCTTAAATACTAGTGTTCATGTGTGTTCCATTTGTGTGATGTTTTATACTGTTGTTACTGCACATATTTCTTTTTTATCTAACCTTATGCATAACTAGTAAATCTGTTTTAAAGTCTATTTCTGAGATACTTTATATCATACCAGGAGGTAAAACTCCTCAACCGAATGTTATCGAGGGACGTCATGTGTTATTGAATGAAGAATGAACATGCATTTATACATGGAGGTGAGGCTATTGGGATTCATCTCCCAATGACTCTTGACCTTCCTTATTTCCCAATATTATTTATTATACAAAATTAAATATCCACACCCATCCCATAGGATTAGGTGTCAACATTCCCCCCTTTAATCCGAAGGGATGTTGGTGAGTCCAAGCATCGATCTGAACTTTTCAAACTTTTCTCTTCCAAGTGCTTTGGTGAAAATGTCAGCAGTTTGCTCATTTGTGGAACAATGATGTAGATGGATGGTTTTGGCCTGAACATGATGTCGAATTAGATGGTACTTTGTATTGATGTGCTTTTTTCGATCATGGAACTTTGGGTTCTTGGCCAACTTTATTGCAGAAGTGTTGTCGATCATGAGTGGTGTGGAGTACATTTGTTTCATCTGCAAATCTTCCAGGATTTTCCGGAGCCACACAATTTCCTTTGTCGCTTCAGCTGCTGCCACATATTCTGCCTCGGTCGTGGAATCTGCTGGAACTGACTGTTTGCGTGATCTCCATGAGACGGCTCCTGATCCAAGACTCATGGTGTAACCTGTAGTAGACACCCCTGTTTCTTTGTCGCCATCAAAGTCTGAATCAGAGTATCCGATCAAGCTGAAGTCGCCTACCTGTGTATATTTGAGTCCAAAGTCTTGATTCCCCTTCAAGTACCTTAACACTCTTTTCGCAGCAGACCAATGTCCTTCACAAGGTTTTTTGCATGAACCTTGAGAGGATTCCAACAGCAAATGAAATGTCAGGTCTGGTGGTGGTCAGGTAGATAGGACTTCCTACAAGCTGTCTATACTTAGTTGCATCCTCAAATTCCTTCCCTTCAATAGATGTGAGCTTCAAGTTTTGTTCCATTGGAGTGGTTAAGGGATTACATTCATCCATGCCAAATTTGTTCAAGAGATCTCCAATGTACTTATTTTGAGAAAGAAATATGAATTTAGGATGTTGAATTACTTCAATACCCAAATAGTAATGAACATGACCCAAATCAATCATTTCAAAACCTTTCTTCAACTCTTTCTTCATGGATGCAATATAGCTCTCATTGTTTCCTGTTATCAAAAGATCATCTACATATACCACAAGATATACAATTGTTTTTCCAACTTTCTTAACAAACAAATTTGCATCATCAAGATCAAAATGCTTGAAATCAAGTTTCAGAAGATGCTCGGTCAATTTCTCATACCAGGCTCGTGGTGCTTGCTTAAGGCCATACAAGGATTTTACAAGTTTGCAAACTTTGTGTTCTTGACCCTTTATCACAAATCCTTCTGGCTGGGACATATAAACTTTCTCCTTTAGATCTCCATTCAAGAAGGTTGTTTTTACATCCATCTGATGGAATTTCCATCCATTTTGAGCTGCTAAGGCAAAGAGAGTCCGGATGGTGGTCCATTTTGCCGTGGGAGCAAAATTTTCTTCATAATCGACTCCTTCTTTCTATGCGAATCCTTTTGCCACAAGCCTGGCCTTGTGCTTGTCAAGTGAGCCGTCTGCTTTGTACTTGTTCTTGTAGACCCACTTACAGCCAATTGGTTTCGTTCCCAAAGGCGGATCAACCAGCTTCCAAGTGCCATTCTTTATCAAGGCATCATACTCCTTCCGCATCGCTTCTTTCCATTCATCATGAGAAGCGGCTTCTTTGAAGGAAGTTGGTTCATGATCTGTAGACAAACTCAATTCACAGTTATAAGCAATATCCATATCAACAGGAGAATAAAAATTATCTACATCACCTTTGATTTGTTTAGTGGAACTTCTTGTTCCTATTTTTCCAACCTCATCAGGATGAACATTCTCCAGTGTCTTTGTCAGCCATTTGGGACCTTTCTGAGATGGCCCAGGCTACTCATTTGACTAAGTTGGGATTGATTCAAGATTCAATCTCCCAATTTTGTCAATCACATCATTCAATGTGTCATCTGTGGTTGTTTCTTCATGTGGGGGAGAGAGTGCTTCAGGACATGATTCCACAGTTTGATTCAATATCGGAATCCCCCCTTCAAGATGTGGAATCTCATTATCAAATTCTTGGAAATAATTTGCATGTGTGAATCTATCCAAGTGATCAAGTTGCCGCTCAACAACCTTGTCACTCTTGGAAGATTCAAGGAATATGACATCTCTTGCTATCACAAACTTCTTATTTGCTTCATCATAGAGACGATATCCTTTGGAGGTATTGGAGTACCCCAAGAAGATACATTTGCGACTTCTAGCACCAAGTTTTTTCCTTTGACCCTTGGGTATCAAGGCATAACAGGTGGACCCAAAGACCCTGAAATGCTTTACCGAAGGAATGTGGCCATGCCACATTTCAAAAGGAGTTTTGTTTATAATTGAACTTGAAGGACACCTATTCTTTATGTAAACAGCACATAGAACTGCATCAGCCCAAAACATCAATTTCACATTCTTGAAAAATAACATGGAGCGAACCATATTTAAAATAGTTATGTTCATTCTTTCAGCTACACCGTTCTGTTGTGGATTATATGGCACAGTTGTTTGATGTTTGATTCCATGTTGACGAAGATAATTTTCAAATTTGTTTGAAGTGTATTCTTTTCCATTATCAGTACGTAGAGAGCCAATATGTGTTTCTGCATCATTTTCAATCCATGCATGAAAATTCTTGAAAGTTTGAAAAGCATCAGACTTATTCTTCAGTAAGTAAATCCAACACATTCTGGTGTAGTCATCAATAAATGTCATCATGTATTTGTTTCCATTTGCATAAGCAATAGGCATAGGGCCACATAAATCTGAATGAACAAGTTCAAGTTTCCTATGTGCTCTTGAGTGTGAATCATGAAATGGCTGTTTGCTATGCTTTCCTAGAATACAAGCACCACATTCCTTAGGTTTTCTAGGAATTGTAGGCAGTCCATCAACACCATTTTTCTTCAACAAACGAAGGCTGTCATAGTTTAAGTGTCCAAATCTAGCATGCCATAAAAGACTTGATGGAAATGTACCTTCATCATGATGTGAACTGAATGAAAAGTTTTGAGCATGAGCAGATGAACCTTTCAGCTTCAAGAGTCTCCCTTCTTCTATTCCCTCCATGACAAGTGAGTGATCTGATGCTGATCTGACCTCTGCCTTGCCATCAAACAAGTGAACTGAGTGTCCTTGCTGCCGGATTTCGATCAGGGACAGCAAGTTTCTCTTCAACTCCGGGAGGTATAGAACCTCACGTAGGATATGATCAGGAAGACCAGGCAGTTTAAGCCTGACTGTGCCAAGCCCTGATGGCTTGAGTTTGGATTTATCTGCGAAATATACTGCTCCATCAACTTTGTCAGTGAATTCTTCAAAAAAATCTCTTCTAAATGTCATGTGACATGTTGCTCCTGAATCTAGCAACCAATCATCTCTCCATGAAGTAAATGAAACATCAAATAGGTTTTCAGTTACTCCATTGTTACAATGTGCTAGAACATAGTGAGCGGATTCAGGTGCTTTACCTTTGTCTTTGTCATTAGTTTTACCTTGTCTTGATTTCTGTGCTGCTCAATTTTCTCCCATGGTGTTCTGCATTTGGATGCATCATGTCCATCTCTATTGCAACGTGTGCAATGAAGATTGGATTTGTCAGCTTGTCTGCCCCCCCTTTCTGTGAAGTTTCTTCTTCCTCTTCCTCTTTTGCCACCTCTTCCTCTGGATGAATCTGGAGCATGACTCTTTTCTCTATGTGCCAAGTATGCAGCCTCTTCGGAAGATGAAGGGACTATCATCTTCCCAAAAGCTTTCTCTCTTTCTGCAAACTTTTTCTCAAGTGTTTCAAAGGTGATATGGTCAAGGTTCCCACTTGCTTGCAAAGACTCAAGATAATGTGAGTAAGTCGGATATAATGCCTTAACATATTCTATGAGAGGTATGTCCATTTTTACACCAGTGCTTTCAATATCATGCATGATCGATCTAACTTCTGAAGCTAAGGCAATGGGATCATCATTCTTCATTTCAAGACTGAACAACTTAATCATCAATTGAACATTTTCTAATTCTGAATGTGAGTCATAGAGTTATTTTAGCTTGCTCAAGGCATCATAGGCATTTGAGAATGATGAAATGTGGCGACTCACCTCTTCATTTACGGAAGCTGCAATCAAGGCATAGGCCTTGCAGTTCTTGTTTTCCCAAATGGCGAGCTCTTTGTCTGAAGTAGGCTTTGCTGGTGGGTTTCCTTCTTGTCCTTCACAGATTCCTCTCCACAACTCATTAAAAATGAGTGTGTGTTTAATCTTCTGAGACCATTCAAGATAGTTCTCTTTGCCGGAGAGAACCACCCCAACAATAGAGATGAGAGAATGCATTAGTATGCTAGAAAAAATGCTTCTGAAGAGGAAAAATAATTCTGCTAGAAAACTTATTCCAGAGATTTGCTCAATTAAAGGGGACAACTCTTTGCTGGAAAATAATCTGAATTTAAAAAGACAAAAAGTCTTTGCTGGAAACTGAATTCTGCACCAAAAAATATATATATATTTTTTTTTGTTTGGAGAAAAAAAATTTGTATGGGTACAATATTGTGAATGTAAGCGGTATTATGAAAAGGCAGGAATATTATATATGAGTAGGGGCGGTATTGAATATAATAAGGGGCGGTATTGAGAATGCAGGCGGTAATATGGACAGCGCTGGTAGGTATTATATATGAGGGGGGAGGTGGTATTAAAAGAGGGAGGGGCGGAAATATAAGAGAGGGAGCGGTATTACAAGTGGTAAAGTGGAGCAGTATGGTATTAAAGAGCGTTATTCGTGTTATGGAGTGGCGGTTTCACAAATGCAGACATCGTTTTGTTATGTGGACAGCGCTGTATGGAAAGAAAAGCTGGTATTGAGCACATAATGGAGGGTGGTCGAGGGTGCTGCTATGCAGAGAGGACTATCTTGAATGGAGGGCGTATTATATATAACTGGAGGTGGGAGTATTAACATTCATGTGGGAGCACGTTGCTATGGTGGGAGCGTTGATATGCTGTATCGACAGACAGCATATACCATGCATATTATATGGACAGAGGTAGCATGGGCGGACAACATATATAACAGCATATTATATGGATGAAGAGGTAGCGTGGTTGTATTGACTGATAGCGCGGAGAGGGGCGGTGTGTGAGACTGTTGTGGAGTGTATTGACAGGCAGCGCTGTAATATCTTGAAATATATGACTGTGTTGTATATAATGGAGAGCCGACTGAGCACTACAATAGATAAATGACCCCCTAAAATCTGGTGTTGCGGGCTATTATGACCTCAGGCAGCACCTACAAGCAATGTCGAGCATGGAGAATAAACCAGTATGGTCAGACTTTGATGGGCCACAATGGAGTGTTACAATACTATGGTCAGACAAATACAGCGCGATGTTAAATGGGACAGAAATGGGAGTGAGGGGGGGTATGCAGGTGCGTGGAGAAATGGGGTGTTGAGTTAAGTTAAAAGGCGTTGGGAAAGGAGAGCGATGGAGAGAGGGAGGCCAAGAGGCCGTTACAAAAAACTGGAATGGGATCTTTGCAGGACTGCAGAGAGGGGCTGCAATTTACAGTGTTTCAGGAACTGCAGGATTGCAGAATCTTCAGGAGCTGCAGGAGCTGCAAATGTCAGAGTTATGCAGAGAAAGAAAAAATGCAATAACAAGATAGCATTAAGAGAGCAAACAAAAAATTATTAAAAATCGACCTAGCAAAGGAGAGGGAGTTACACCAGCAGCAGAAATGCCAACAGTGGACCTGCCTCGATACCATGCGGACTTGTGAGGAACTCTTCAAACCATCATGCAAGTTATCGAATGAAGAATGAATATGCATTTACACATGTGAGAGGTTACTTTAGATTCATCTCCAATGACTCTTGACCTTCCTTATTTCCCAATATTATTTATTATAAAATTAAATATATCCACACCCATCCCATAGATTAGTGTCAACACTTTATAAACTAGATATTTACATCAGTATACACAAGTTTCTTTCAGCATATCCACATGTATAGACAATTTCAATTCATAAAAGGCGTGTATGCAATTCTGCAAAAGAAAAAGTTAAAATCACGATATAAGCTCTAAATACTAATTCACCCCCCCCCCCCTCTCAGTATTTTTCCCAACACATGGCATTCAATTGCAACATTACTGTTCCATATACTCCACAACAAAATGGTGTAGTTGAATAGAAGAATCGCACCTTAAAAGAAATGGCTAATTGTATGCTTCAATCTAAAGGACTTCCTCTCAATTTTTGGGCAGAAGCCATTAACTGTGCAAATTACATAGTAAATCACACTCCTACTAAGGTTTTAAAGAATATAACTCCAAAAGAATCTTGTAGCTTAATCAAACCAGATGTAAGTCACTTTTGTGTTTTTAGAAGTGATGCTTGGGCCTGTATTCCAGATGCGACACATAAAGCCTTAGAACCTAAGAGTGAAAAATGCATTTTTGTTGGATATTCTGAAGATGTCAAAGGATATAGACTTATTCAACCAAAATCCAAAAATATAATCATTAGAAGAGATGTAAAATATCTCGACCTGCGAGCCTAGTTCGGCGAGTGTGCCACCTTTGGCCTGCAAGCCTAATTCAGCATATGTGCCACCTCTCTCTATCTCTTCTATTTTTAATAGCATTCCTTCTAGTTCAGATGATGACAGCGAAGATGAAAATCCTCCTACACCTCTTGAAATTGTTCCTTATACTCCACTGCTTCCATGATGGGTTCGCTTTACTCAGGATGAAACAGTTCTCTTGCAGGTGACCCTGACGATCGATGACGTACACGTTCTCAGTTCGAAAGAGCCTCTTCCTTATTGGCTCAAGTTCTAGAAAAAATTGATCCAGAAACCTTTGAAGAAGCCTCCGGTCATCCAAATTGGGATGAAGCTATGAATGAAGAGTATCTTTCCTTATTAGAAAATGATACTTGGGATCTTGTTCCTCTTCCAAAAGGAAGAAAACTTGTCAGATGCAGATAGGTTTACAAAACCAAGTTTGGACCAGATGGAAAAGTGGATAGACATAAAGCTCATCTTGTTGCTAAAGGATTTTCACAAGTTGAAAGCATTGACTATACTGAAACCTTCTCCCCTGTTGCCAAAATGAATTCTATCTGCCTTGTTCTTTCCCTTGCTGCCTCGTTTAAATGGGAAGTACATCGGATGGATGTTAAATCTGCCTTCTTACATGGAGATTTACATGAAGAAATCTACATGGAACAACCCCCTGGCTTTATCCAAAATGAATCTAGCATTGTTTGTCGCCTTAGGAAGTCTCTCTATGGTCTCAAACAAGCTCCTAGGGCTTGGTTTGCCAAAATGGATATATTTCTATTAGATAATGGCTTTTCTAGGTCTCATTCTGACAACATTGTCTACATCAAGAAAGTGGGTAAGTCCTTCACCATCCTTGTTCTTTATGTTGATGATATTATCCTTACTGGTAGTTATCCAAACCATATAAACCATGTGAAGTCTAGCCTCAAAAAGAAGTTTGAAATGATAGAATTAGGACACTTGCATTATTTCCTTGGTCTTCAAGTCTTCCAATCCAAGGAAGGAATTACCCTCTCTCAGTCCAAGTATGCCTGTGATCTTCTACACCACTTTCACATGGAAGACTGTAAGCCAGCCCCTTCTCCCTTTCAATCTGGAGTCAAGCTTTCAGTCACTTGTACTACCCCTGAAGTTGATGCTACCTTATATCGTCAACTTGTTGGTAAACTTTTGTATCTAACCCATACCCGTCTCTGACTCCCATCCTTTGTCGCTATTCACACCTACTGGTTGCACCAACCTCATGAAAGTCACTCGGAAGTAGCTAAAAGGATATACTTCATATATTCAGGTACATTAGTCTGGATTCATTACAGCAAGGTGGAGTCTCTACTGTTGATTGGTTTCACTGATTTCGATTACCAAGGGACCGAATGATCAAAAGTCTACTGCAAGATATGTATTGACTCTTGGTTTAGGACCTATTACTTGGTCTTGTAAGAAACAAAGTGCCTTCTCTCTTTCTTCAGTAGAAGCAGAGTATCATGGTGTAGTTGAAGCTAGCATGGAAGCCATGTGGCTTCCTCAGATCCTGTCTGAATTTGGTCTTCATTAGCAGCATCCAACTACACTTTGGTGTGATAATCAGAGTGCCATTCAGCTATGTAAAGATCTAGTTTAGCATCAGTGTATGAAACACATTGAACTCCACATACACTTCATCAGAAATCTCATTCATGATCTTGTTCTTGAAGTGAAGTACTATCCAACCAATGATCAAGAATGATATCTTTACTAAGGCTCTCATAGAAGCGTAAGCTTTCAGAAGCAAACTTCGATCCATGCTTGGAGTTCAGGAAAGTTCTCATTAAGGGGGGATAGGCTCTAATGCCTCCTTCCTTCTCCTATCGTGTCACTTTTGTAAATAATTCAATCCTATCCCAGTTTGTTCTTAAGGGGGGATGTTAGGATATTTCGACACATAGGAAATAGGCTCCTTTTGTGTCACCTTTGTAAATCCTTCAATCCTATCCCAAGTTGTTCTTAAGGGGGGATGTTAGGATATTTCGACACATAGGAAATAGCTAAGAATAACTTAGTTTAGTGTAGAGTTAGGTGAAGTGTGTTTCTTTACCATGTACATTTGTAACTTATAATCCGACGGTCACATTTTGTAGTGATCCGACGGTTCTCTCTCACCTCGATATTAACAGCACTTTATTCGTGGCTTAACAACGAATGGTCCATGATCTCTATTTAAAGAGCATGGAGGGTCATTTTTCCAATAACCATTTATGAGAGAAACATATGTAGCTTTTATTTTTATATTAATAAATTTCCTGAAGTGGCCGCATTGCCTGAAATGACAGAATTAGGACACTTGCATTATTTCCTTGGTCTTCGAGTCTTACAATCCAAGGAAGTAATTACCCTCTCTCAGTCCAAGTATGCCTGTGATCTTCTACACCACTTTCACATGGAAGACTGTAAGCCAGCCCCTTCTCCCTTTCAGTCTTGATTCAAGCTTTCAGTTACTTGTACTACCCCTAAAGTTGATGCTACCTTATATCGTCAACTTGTTGGTAAAATTCTGTATCTAACCCATACCCATCTTGACCTTTCCTTTGTCATTGGTCTTGTCACTCGGTTTATGCACCAACCTCATGAAAGTCACTGGAAAGCAGCTAAAATAATACTTCGATATATTCGAGGTACAGTGCAGTTCGGGATTCATTACAGTCCAGGAGCATCTCCATTGTTGATTGGTTTCATTGATTCTGATTGGGCTGGTGACCCTGATGATCAAAAGTCTACTGCAGGATATGTATTCACTCTTGGTTCAGGACCTATTACTTGGTCTTCTAAGAAACAAAGTGCCATCTTTCTTTCTTCAGCAGAAACATAGTATCGTGGTGCAATTGAATCCAATAAGGAAGCCATGTGGTTTCGTCAGATCCTGTATGAATTTGGTCTTCATCAACAACATCCAACTACACTTTGGTGTGATAATCAGAGTGCCATTCAGCTATGTAAAGATTCAGTTCAGCATCAACATATGAAACACATTGAACTCCACATACACTTCATCAGAAATCTCATTCATGATCATGTTCTTGAAGTGCAGTATTGTCTAACCAATGATCAAGTAGTCGATATCTTTACAAAGGCTCTCACAGAAGCAAAGTTTACCAAACTTCGATCCATGCTTGGAGTTCAGGAAAGTTGTCATTAAAGGGGGATAGGCTCTAATGCCTCCTTCCTTCTCCTATTGTGTCACTTTTGTAAATCCTTCAATCCTATCCCAATTTGTTCTTAGGGGGGGATGTTAGGATATTTCGACACATAGGAAATAGGCTCCTTTTGTGTCACCTTTGTAAATCCTTCAATCCTATCCCAAGTTGTTCTTAAGGGGGGATGTTAGGATATTTCGACACATAGGAAATAGTTAAGAATAACTTATTTTAGTGTAGAGTTAGGTAAAGTGTGTTTCTTTACCATGTACATTTGTAACTTATAATCCGACGGTCACAATTTGTAGTGATCCGACACTTGTCTCTCACCTTGGTATTAACGACACTTGATTTGTGGCTTAACACATGATTGGTCCATGATCTCTATTTAGAGAGCATGGAGGGTCATTTGTCCAATAACCATTTATGAGAGAAACATATGTAACTTTCATTTTTATATTAATAAATTGCTTGAAGTGGCCGCGTTGCTTGAAATGACAGAATTAGGACACTTGCATTACTTCCTTGGTCTTCAAGTCTTACAATCCAACGAAGGAATTACCCTCTCTCAGTCCAAGTATGCTTATGATATTCTACACCACTTTCGCATGGAAGACTGTAAGCCAACCCCTTCTCCCTTTCAGTCTGGAGTCAAGCTTTCAGTTACTTGTACTACCCCTGAAATTGATGCGACCTTATATCGTCAACTTGTTGGTAAACTTTTGTATCTAACCCATACCCGTCTTAACCTTTCCTTTTTCGTTGGTCTTGTCGCTCGGTTTATGCACCAACCTCATGAAAGTCACTGGAAAGCAGCTAAAAGAATACTTCGATATATTCGAGGTGCAGTTCAGTTCGGGATTCATTACAATGCAGGAGCATCTCCATTGTTGATTGGTTTCATTGATTCTAATTGGGCTGGTGACCCTGATGATTGAAAGTCTACTACAGGGTATGTATTCACTCTTGGTTCAGGACCTATTACTTGGTCTTGTAAGAAAAAAAGTGCCATCTCTCTTTCTTCAGCAGAAGCAAAGTATCGCGATGCAGTTGAAGCCAACAAGGAAGCCATGTGGTTTCGTCAGATCCTGTCTAAATTTGGTCTTCATCAGCAACATCCAACTACACTTTGGTGTGATAATCAGAGTGCCATTCAGCTATGTAAAGATCCAGTTCAGCATCAACGTATGAAACACATTGAACTCCACATATACTTCATCAGAAAGCTCATTCATGATCGTGTTCTTGAAGTGCAGTACTGTCTAACCAATGATCAAGTAGTCGATATCTTTACGAAGGCTCTCACAGAAGCGAAGTTTACCAAACTTCGATCCATGCTTGGAGTTCAGGAAAGTTGTCATTAAGGGGGGATAGGCTCTAATGCCTCTTTCCTTCTCCTATTGTGTCACTTTTGTAAATCCTTCAATCCTATCCCAATTTGTTCTTAGGTGGGATGTTAGGATATTTCGACACATAGGAAATAGGCTCCTTTTGTGTCACCTTTGTAAATCCCTCAATCCTATCCCAAGTTGTTCTTAAGGGGGGATGTTAGGATATTTCGACACATAGGAAATAGCTAAGAATAACTTAGTTTAGTGTAGAGTTAGATAAAGTGTGTTTCTTTACCATGTACATTTGTAACTTATAATCCAACGGTCACAATTTGTAGTGATCCGATGGTTATCTCTCACCTCGATATTAACGACACTTGATTCGTGGCTTAACACCTAATTGGTCCATGATCTCTATTTAAAGAGCATGGAGGGTCATTTGTCCAGTAACCGTTTATGAGAGAAACATATGTAACTTTTATTTTTATATTAATAAATTTCCTGAAGTGGCCACGTTGGCTCAGGCTGTGGACCGTTTCCCTCTTTGAGGATTTTAACCACGTGATTATACTGGTGTACTGATTTGTGATCTGGTTGTGAGCGGTGACCTTTGGTTCTTGATCTACAGAACTTACCCTGTAAATTCCTACAAAGTTTCCAGCAATGGTCTTCATCATGGCCAGTCTTTGAACCGTTTTTGCATGTGAGTTTTTCCTTCTCTCTTTTCACAGAGCTATTTTTTTCCTCTTTCATAAAACTTTCCTTTTCCTTTACCCTCACTTTCACTTTTCTCTTCTATGTTTTGTTTCCCTCTTTCCTCTAAGTGTGTAGCTTGTACACAAACTTCATCTAAAGTGCTTGGGTTAAACATAAGAATAGTATGTTTCAAAAAGGAATATAAACCCTCAGTGTATTTCAAGAGTGTATCTTGGGAATTCAAATATATTCCTAACAACAAAGCTCTTTTCCTAAACTCCTGGGTATATCCTTGAACTATTTTACCCTTGAGTTGCTTAAAAATTTTCCAACTCATAATATATTTTTGAATATAGGCTAATGGATAAAATTTTCTTTTAATGGAAGAAATAAACTCAACCCAGGAAATGGATATCTTACCATGGATTCACATTTCCTCCTGAGTCTTTGTTTCCCACCAAACTAGTGTTGCTCCTTCTAGCCTTAGTGAAGCCAACTGGATCTTTATGTCGTCTTCATGAAGGTTCTGAATTCTTCAATACACCTCCAATTGATGTATACATTTTTCAAGCCTATCTACATTTACCTCGCCATTGTACATAGGAAGTTCAAACTTAATGTCCAATTTGAGTAATGGAGTTTTTCCTTTTGTGGCTTTTGAGTGACTGTGAGTGGTTTTTGTGGTGGAAGTGGAAGCTGACTTTCCTCTGCTGCCCTTTGAACTCCTCTCTTCAGCCTTCTTACCATCTAAAGTTCCTTCTCCATATGGAGGCTTAGAACCTTCTCCTACCATCCCAGCAGTAAATACATCAAACATAACTTTAACCATCCTCTTTATGTCTTTGAAGTCTCCCTTGACATATTCCTCTTCTGAATGTCCTTGATTCTATCCAAAAACTCCCATGATGGCTATGGATTCAAGCTCAAATTCTGATGCTTGTACCTCTTCAATCAACTCAGCTTTTTGTACAACTTGTACCTCTTCAATCTAAAATTCTTGAGACAAAACTTGAGGCTCTTCAGGTGCAGCTATGAGTGGAATTTTGGTTGAAGATGATGCTCTTTCAACTCTCCTTCTTTTGGTCCTAATCTCAGGACTTGCAACCAACAATTTCCCTTCACCTTTCTGCAACTTTAACCTTCTCAGCATCACAAATTTGCAACCATTAACTTGCACAAATATTCAAGCAACTATCAAGAAAATAACCTTAACAACCTTGTGCTCTAGTACCAACTTGATCTGAATTTGAATGTTATTTTTTCTATGCTAATTTCATTTTTAGATATAAAACTTATTGACTGATCTTATGCTTCATGTATAGGTTCTCTTGTTGCTTATGTGTGTCAAAGAGGTAATTGAAACTGAATTTTATGAGTGTATTGGAAAGCATAAATCATGAATTTAAATGGTTGAACATAAATAACATAAATAACAACAAACCATAACAATTGATCCATTAAAACAGAGTTTTGATGAATGAGTTCACCCCTCCTGGGCTACATGTCCTTGGTCCAACTTCATAGCTCGAGCCTCTGTATTAGCTCAATTGTGCTAAAATTGTTGTTTACATGCATCAAATGCTCTTGGAACCTATTCTAATGAGTTCAAAATATAGAAATATATCGGAAATGACTATTTATTTACTCAATTTGGTTACCATATGCTTTAGGCATGGCCTCCCCTCCTGGTGGCCCTAGGCTTCAAAATTATTCAAGGCAACAAAAACCTATGTAGATGAGCTCCTCTACCTCTGAAACCTATTCCAATGTGTTCATAGCATGCCAGTTAGCCAATAATGACTCTTTCTGAGCTCAATTTGGTCGAAAATTAACTCAGTTATGGAAAAAACAAACTTTCCCCCAATTTCTCCTCTAAATCTGGAAAACTGGAGTTAACTCCGACAAATTTGGTGGAGTCTCCAAAAATTTGGACAATTTTTTTAACCCTTCTATGATAGGCCAAGAGCCCGAATAAGGGTTGGAACATGTTTAATTTTGAACCTTGTTCCTAAGAAGCCATGGATTGGACTAAATTGTTACCCACTTAGCAAATGGGATAGCAAGCTAAGTGGGATTTGTTGTGAGGAAAACTCCACAGTTAAGCGCGCTTGAGCTAGAGGCGATCTAGGATGGGTGACCTCCCTAAAAGTCATAGTTACCATGTGCAAGCCTCAGAAGTGATGATTGACGCTATGTGATTCATTTCACTAGTTTCAATCCTACTTCTTCACCTATGTGAGGAAGTGATGATTGACGCTAAGTGATTCATTTCACTAGTTTCAATCCTACTTCTTCACCCATGTGAGCATCACCCGATGAAATTAGCGCTAAGTGGACTATTCAAAAATCATGAGAAATTAGTCAATTACTACTACCTCTCATGGAAATGGTCATAGATCTCATATAAATGGTCATAGATGAATGACTTACTATGGAAATGATCATAGATGAATGACTTACTTAATGCAGTTGAATCCCAAAAAATGATATCTAATGTATGAAAATGTTAAAAGATAAAAATTGCCACCTCCGAATAGGCTATGGCACTTGATTACCACCATCATTTTCCTTTTTTATATTTATTTTTATTCTTGTTTCATGTGAGATTCATAGTCTATTAATACAAGTTTTTGAGATTTTTTTTTGTCAATTTTTTCAATAGGTTAGGTAAAGACTTCCTGGAATCACAAATTCAAAGTTGTAAACTTTCCACGATCCAAATGCTTTAAAAAAATTTTATAGTGTTAAATCTATATATATCAATAAAAAAATTAACAATATAAATCAAAATTTTAAAAAGACAAATTCACCAAATTCAAATCAAAAACTCCTAAACGTCTAATAATTAAAAAAAATTCCATGTACGATATTCATGCCTTTCAACTTACCCAACCTCAACCTGAGTGTATATGGGAAGCTTTGGTGTATGTATGAACACACAATAGAGAACAGAAAGGAAGGCTTAAGGACTTTAGTGGTCATAGAGAAATGAATGAAGTTGTTATGCCCATGATTATTCAAACTCTTGTGTGCTTTATGATCATGGAAACCACAACTGTGGTGGATACTGTAACTAACTGGGGGAACCCATTTTAATCCTCCAGTACTCATTGGAATAAAATGATCATCTGTATCACAAGTTCTCTCGACTTTCTGCCATCTTTAGGTTATTGTATCATCAAGTATGTCGACTTTCTGCCATCTTTAGGTTTTTGTATCATAAATGCTACCAAATAAATTTAAAATAGAGTTTGTATTCTCCTCCACTTATGGTCACGGTCTCTGCTTTAACCACAAATATAGTGGATGTGTGATCTATAAGGATAGGGTCAACATATGTTCGCAAAATTTATGAAAAATCTCTTGGGAAAAAGTAAGATTATCAACGGGTATTGGACCACTGAAAAGTGTTAATTATAAGGAAGTCCATAGAAAAGAGACAGAGACATTTGAGGAAGAGGATTCAATGCATGTGAATGATTCGATGAGATAATGGAAATGACTATTATGAGAAATGAGATGGGTAAGTAAAGTAAAGTGACATTTGAGATCAGATACGATTCATATGATTGTGAGATGAGTATGTTAAAAAATTCAAACAGTAAACATGTCCACTTCGGAACTGGACCAAGTTGCTACTGTCAGATTCCTCGATTCCTTTTTTCCTTGTTTCATGTTAAAATATTTAAACAGTAAACATGTCCACTTCCAAACAGCTCGTGAACTGAACATGTCAGATTCCTTTTTTCCTTGTTTCATGCCCTGTATTCACACTTTTCAACTTACCCTCCCCCACTACAAATGGGAGGGGAGGCCTCAATGTATTTGTGAACACAGCAAAGCAAACAACAGAAAAGCAAAAGCAAGGCCACTTTGGGGGCGAGAGGGAAATGGAGAAAGCTGTGATCTTGGAAACCACAACTGCCGTGGATACTGTAAGTTACTCTGGGAACCCGTTTTACTCGTCCATTATTCATTGGGAACGTGGTTCTGTTCGACCCCATGATTGTTTTGTGAAAGAAAGGACGCTGGAGGACTCAGCTCCTCAAGTTGCAGCATCCATGAATCCATATGCAAATATGGGGGAGTATTTTGTCGATGAAGGGGACATGGAGGCGCTTTTTTCGTTGAGAAAGGCATTCATCGATCCATATGGAACGCTGTGGGATTGGAGGATTGAGAATTCAAAGTACATATGCTGGTCCTTCACAATTATATGCATAAATCACAGAGTCGTTGCAATAATCCTTCCTAGTGCCGGATTAGAAGTCACCATAGCCGAGGTTATTGCCAATTTGAGCATGCTTGAACAACTGTACCTGGATACCAATAATTTGACGGGTAACATACCTGAAGAAATTGGCAATTTGAGTCGTTTGACCTACCTAAATCTGGGAGTTAATAAGTTTCATGGCCGGATACCTCAAGCAATTTTTAGATTGAGTGAGTTGACCTCCCTCAATCTTGGTACAAACTTGCTTACTGGTAGAATAGCTAATGGTTTTGCGAATTTGAAAAAGCTCAAACAACTTAATCTTGATAGCAATAATATTTCAGGGGCAATTCCAGAAGCTATAGGGAAGCTTCATTCCCTGAAAAATTTGTATTTGTTTGCCAACAATTTAAGTGGACATATTCCAAATAACATTGGGAAGCTGAAGGCACTCACTGAATTGGGCATATTTAATATCAGTGTTTCTGGCACTATTCCTGAAAGTATCAGTGGTTTAGTTTGGCTTCAGAAATTAGTTATATATGTTTTTATTAATTCCATTAAATTGATAACAAATTTGTTATATATGTTTTTTCTTCTTCCACTGAATTTTGAACTTGTAACCTTCACACAATATAATATATTGAAGTAAATTTTGAAAAAAAATTAAACACAAAACTTTACCACTAATAAAATAATATTATATATTTTTTTGCATTATAAAGATTAATATCGTAGTAAGGTTAAAGTACATTTAGTACATAAATGGGAACATACTTGGTTTGAATACATCATTAAAAAGAAAAGAGGATGTAAATAAATCTTCCAACCCAAATAGTTTTCCTATTTAATAGATAAAAACAACATATATGACTTTGCTAAAATTTCAATTTAGTGTGACTGGATATTTCAGTTGGATTATTTATAATCCATAATTCATATTTACTTTTAATGTATGACTTATTAGCATGTGGATGAAGCTAGTGTTCAATGTGTTTAGAGAGATTTCATAAATGAGTCAAACATAGTAGTTTTGTCTGTTTTATATTTTTTAGGTAAATAATCATTGGTTGTGAATACTCACAAGTTAAGAAGAATATATGGGCTATGCTTGTGATTGAGTGGTTTTTGAGCTACAAGCTTGTATGATTAATCAAATTATAAATCTTTTTTTTTTTTTTTTCGTTTGCATTCATTTAGGTAAATAATCATTGGTTGTGAATACTCACAAGTTAAGAAGAATATATGGGCTATGCTTGTGATTGAGTGGTTTTTGAGCTACAAGCTTGTATGATTAATCAAATTATAAATCTTTTTTTTTTATTTGAATTCATTTTACCGATGAGTTTATCAAATTGTTGAATTGGTTTTCCTTCTCTATTTATTGAGGGAGTTTATTCTAAGAAAAGTATTCTACTTTATTGAAAGAGAGTGGCATTGATTGTAGTTTCATTGTTTGATGGTGAAAACAATGTTTAGGCTAGTTGCAAAGACTTTTTGCAAGATTTCAATCCCAAGTAGGTGGAAACATTTAGGGAGATGGTTTTTATTTTGAAAAAATTTCATTGATTTTTGTTGTTTCCATAAAAAAATCCTATTGTTGGGGCTACAATCATAACAAATATTTTCTTGAAGATTTCTTGCCAAATCCTTTTTCTCTAAGATTTTCTTGAAGGACCTACACTCACGGGGAAAATAAACATGTGACAATAGTGTATTTAAAGAGAATTTAGATGCATTGAATGAAATAATTCAGTAAGACAACTTGTGATAATAAACTATATTATGAAAACAATGAATTACATCAAGGAGGAATGAGTTTCTTATTATAACAATTGATAGTAATACAACACTTCAAAAACAATCGGTTCTTGCTAAAACATGTTACTTAGAATTGTTTGAAACGCAGGAGTAAAAGCACAAAATAACACAAATAATTCACACACACAATAACACGAGCTTCAACTCTTATATTGATCACACAAACTTGATTGATTACAATGAACCCGATGAATGGTATTTAAATTTTTCCAACTAGTGTGTCGCCTAAAATAGCTTGACATGCAACCTCACACTAAATTCATCTATCACTTAACTCGACTTGACTCAATGCTCAGTTAACTTACTCTCTAAATATAGAAAACTCTTCATGCGAGAGTAAATAGCTTATTTTAACACTCCCCCTTAATTACGATCACTAAACTAAGACATGACTCATGACAACTCAAACATGTATGTCGGTCTATATCTCAGCTAGGCTTACAACACTCAAGTTTCTTTTGTGAAACTCAAACACATATTTTGCTAATGGCTTTGTAAACATATCAACCAATTGATCACTAGATTTACAAGGTTTCAAGTCAACTTGTCCATTGTTCACAAGTTCTCTCATAGAGTGATATCTAGAATCAATATGATTGCTATTTTGATGAAACACACTATTCTTGGATAGAGAAATCGTTGAGTTGTTGTCACAATATATTGATGTTGATCCTTGTTGTTTATGCTTGAGTTCATCCAATACTCTTCTTGACCAAACTATTTGACATGTTGCTGATGTTGTTGCTACATATTTTTCTTCTGCTGATGATAGTGTCACAATAGGCTGCTTCTTAGATTCCCACGAAATCACACATGAACCAAGATGAAACACATAACCAGAAGTTCTCTTCCTATCATCCAGACTTCTTGCAAAATCAGTTTCTATGTATCCAATCAAATCCTTACTTTTTTTACTTGCATACATTATGCCACAATCTCTAGTTCCTACTATGTATCTCGGAATTCTTTTTCCTGCACTCCAATGTGTGTCTTTTGGAGTCTCCACAAATCTGGAGATCAAACTCACTCCTTGCATAATATATGTTCTTGTAGTTGTGAGATACATGAGGATGCCAACCAATATTTTGATTAGAGTTGGATTGACATTTGTTCCTTCATCATCCTTGTTTAACTTTGTACCTGTTGCAACTGGTGTAAGGAAAGGTTTGCAGTTATCCATCCTGAATATTTTCAACAAATCTCTAGAATACTTATTTTGGCAAATAAAAATTTTATTTTTCAGATTGCTCAACTTCTATGCCAAGAAATTATTTCATGAGACCAAGATCTTTCATCTCACACCCTTTCATCATGGTTGCTTTAAATTCATCTAACTCAAGGTCACATGTATAAATCATGTCATCAACATATAAGCAAACAATCAATATATGTCCATGCTCATTTACCTTTGTGTATAATGTAGGCTCAATGTTGCTTCTTCAAAATTCATTCTTAACTGTCAATAATGCTATACCAAGCTCTAGGTGCTTGCTTCAATCCATAGAGCGCTTTCTTCAACCTGTAAACTTTATATTATTTACCTTCAACTACATATCTTGGTGGTTACTGAACATAAATTTCTTCTTCTAGAATTCCATTCAAGAAGGTTGATTTCACATCAATATTATATAATTTCCACTTGTTCTGATTTGTTGTAGCTAGAACTGCTCTTACAGTATCAAATCAGGCTACCAGAGCAAACATTTCTCCAAAGTCTATTCCCGGTTGCTCCGAGAATCTTTTTGCTACAAGTCTTGCTTTAAATTTGCTAATTTCACCTTTCTCATTTAACTTTGTCTTGTACACCCATTTCACACAAATAAGATTTTTATCCTTTGGTAAATCAACGATATCCCATGTATCATTCTTTTCAATAGCTTCAATTTCTTCATCCATGGCTTTCACCCAATTTTCATTTATGATTGCTTCTTCAAACGAAGAGGTTAGAATGAAAAAAATGAAAAGTTTGAACTAACATCCAAATCATCATAAATATCTTTCAAACTTCTCATATTTCTCCTACCATTGCTTGATTTATCACCTGATTGGCTTCTGGTAGAATTCTAGTTTGTTGATCTGCTTGAAGATCCATGCTGCTTAGAAAATTTTGGAGTTCTTGCTGGCGTGACTCTGTTTGGTGTATTCTGCTCATTTTCAGCTATTTCATCTTCTTCCACCATTGGCACTTGTGCATCAACTGTTTTGTATATAGTCCCATTCCATGACTCTTGTTCTTTGAACACAACATATCTACTAATTACGGTCTTCTTGGTGACAGGGTTATACAATTTGTAAGCTTTTGATTGCTCCCTATAACCAGTAAATATGCATATTTCACTTTTATCATCCAATTTACCTTTTAGTTATTTAGGCATATGTGTATAAGATACACATCTAAACACTCTAAGATGAGATACGCTGCAAGACATACCTGACCATGCTTCTTTTGGTATTCTGTTCATCACACTCTTTGTAGGAGACTTGTTTATCACATAAACAACACATGGAACTGCTTTTGCACAATACTTATTAGACAAGTTTCTTCCTTTCAACATGCTCCTTTCCATATTCATAATGGTTATGTTCTTTCTCTCCACTACACCATTCTGTTGTGGTATGTATCTATTTGTAAATTATTTTCTGATTCCATGTTGTTTGCAGTAATCATGGAATTCCTTTTAATCATATTCTTCACCACGATCTAACCTCAATATCTTGATCTGTCGATCACTTTGGTTCTCTCCTAAGATTTTGAATTCTTTGAACTTTGCAAAAGTTTCATACTTCTGCTTCAAGAAGTAAATTCAAGTATTTCTGCTATAATCATCAATGAAAGGGAGGAAGTAACAACTTCCACCAATCAACTATGTCCCCATAGGTCCACACAAGTATGTATGCACCAGCTCAAGTGGCTTCCTTGCTTTGTATGCAACTCCATTTGGAAAACTCTCACAGTGTTGTTTTCCCAAGATGCAACACTCACAAGTACTAGCAGCTTCTTTGATGGGAGGTGTTATCACTCTGTAATTTCCCAAGGATGGGGAGGAAATCTAGAGGTAACAATAAAAACCACTTGTAAAGTTGGAATCTATCCCTTCCAACTTCAGAGAGGGATCTCTCTTTATGATTTAGATTTGTTGATTTAAGGTATTAGGCTAGTTATTGAGTTCAGAGGTTGATTTTTTAAAGATTTGGTTGAAACTTCAAGAATAAGCCATTGGGAAATTGAGTCATAAACCTTAAGTAAATCAAGTGCAGAAATAGCAGATGAAGTGTAGCATGGCAAGGTAGGCAGACTATTGGATCTTTGGAGCTTTGAGGAGTGAATTGGAGGAAAATATTTGGATTCAATCAAACATAGAGCATTTATAAATGAATTCTATATTTAATTTCAGTTTGAAAACACAGATATTATTTATAAGCCAAAGCAGAGTGTAATTAAACAAATTCAACCCTTAATTTTCTTTAAAAAATACATATAAGAAGAACATGTGGAAAAATAGAGAAATAAAAATTACATAAGAGGGAAAACATCGCCAATTCGTCTGACGCGTGAATCCTCGGACAACTTTTTATATTACTGAAAAAGATCACTTTTAGCTCAGTGAACAAATTTACATCAAGAAACCTTCTTTCTTCATACAAGTTCCAACCCATTATACTTCAAATTTTGAAGTAATTATACAATTATTAACAAAATATATTGATTTAAAATATCAAGATTTGTTACAAAATATCTCAAAAACTATTTATAAAAATAGTACAAAAATATAGGACAATTAAAACTATTGAAGTTGTTGGCACTATCTTCAAGGATTGTTGGCGATGACTAGGCTTGAAAAACAGTTGCTCTGTTGCTGAAGATATAAAATTGATTTTTACTCCAAATTTTGACACAATTTATCCCATCTATTCTCATTTGGAATGGATAATTTAACAAACTTCCTGTAATTTTCATCCACCTCGGTATATTTCTAGAAAGTTGATCTGATTAAGAACAAATGTTGTTGTATGTTTCCAAGAATTCATCTGCAGTTTTGGGAAAAGGAACTGCTGCTTGGAGGAAAGCAATCTGCATCTGTCCTTTCTCTGTGTCAAAGGCTGTGACAAGCCTATGTTGTGAGGTTGTTGTCTGTTTCCAAAATTGTGTATAAGTTGTAGCCTTTAGCATCTCATTTTTCTTTTTAATCTCTTTTTACTTGGCAAATATGTTTGGTTCAGCCTAGTAATGAACCAATTTTATTGTCTGATATGTGTCTAGAGGCTCTTGGGAGACCGAGGAGGATGGAGATCCTTTAAAAATGTCTTCAATTATTGGGAAAACAAAAGCACAAGAACCTGTTAGTACTATAGTATATTGTACATCATCTTCATACATAATAACTGATGTTGGATTGGTCTTCTACTTCTTCTTATAGATTTGGAATTATTTCGCTCCAATCTCTGTGATTGAAGGGGAAACATCTTGCCTTGGCCTCTTGTCATGTTTCTCTTTTGGTTCTGGAGTCTGTGAAATCCTTGTAGATATTAGTTGCTCTTTTGCTTCCTGTAAAGTATTCTCCTCCCATTGGTCTTGATTCATAAACTTTTCTATCTCAGACCTTGGAGTGTGAGTATAAGGAGTAGTATTATGTTCTACTTTGAGTTTTGAAATGATGCTAAAAGGATCATATGACCAGGTGAAGCTGATTTTGAATTTCATTTTCTTTAGGAGCAAATCAACTTCCTTTCATGTTTCCCTGGTGTTGCAAATAAAGGGTCCAACCTGTGTTTTTATTTTAAATTGGGACTTCTTCTTTTCTACAACAAAATGTAGATCATCCATATTAATCATTTGTCTGATATACTCTAATGAAAAGATCCTCATAGGGACAAACTTAGGTAACCTGTATGGAGGTAGTTCACATCCATACACTCTAATTTCAGTATAGTTTTGGTATAGGTACCAGTCACTTGTCTTAGTCTTCTCACTTAGATGCAGAAATCTATTTATCTCTAGCCCTATCCTTGGTTCAACATTTTATTCAATGGGAAGGAAGTTGTATATAAGAATTGGTCAACATAGTCACTATAGGTAAATTCATTGGTATGCTCCCTTACCAAGGAAGTCCAATGAATTATAGATTGGACATCTCCTTGCTCATTCAATTTTTTTGATGTAAATTAAAATCGGTTTGCCTGATGGAATAAAAATAAGTACACTAAAACTGAAGCATACTTGAAACTCCCTTCAGAGGAAAACTTTAGGAATTGTTCATGAATTTCATTTGCTAAGAACTCACCGTAGTTGAAGATAATTGATGGCTTTTCATCCTTTGAGAAAATTGACAAAAATCCCATGATTGCTTCATCAACCCACTGATTAGATTTATAGCCTAGTAAACAAGAAACTATAGAGATGAGTTGATTTTTCATTTTAGGGAACATGGAGGATGGATAAATATGACTTTTGTTAGGTAATTTGGCATCCTCAGGTAAGAAAATCTGAAAAAATTTGGCTCTGTTAGGGAAGGTAAGGTTCTTGTACAGATCCGTGAGGGACTCTTTCGAGAATGGTTTCAGAGAGTCATTATTTGGAATTTGTAACATTTGATTTATTGACTCGGGGTTTATGGTGAAAATAATGTCACCATTCTCGGCTATAATTTCCCTTTGACTAGGAATATATCTAAAATGGAACCATACCACAAACTCGGGAAAGTGATGGGTTTGGGGGAAAATGAATTGGGGTAGGAAGGAGTCTCACAAACCCATTTCATCAATGTGATCAAGGAATTTTTGTTTTAAATATTTTTGAAGTTCATAAAGATCAAATCCACAACTGGTTTCAAGAATTTTATATTCCTGAACTACCAGGGGCAGGTGGTCTAGGTTTGTGACAGGAGGTAGCATGGGGTTTTAATCTATTTTCTTAGATTTTCCTTTAGGGGCCATGATGAAAAAGAAAAGAACAGGACTGTTGCAATTACTCAAGAATTAGATCAACTGAAGGTTGGCAGCTCGATTATTGCGACTGTGATGAGTGAGCTTGATGACTATACATTGTACATGTTCTGGTTTTTTTTATTAGGGTCGTGATGACAGGTTTAGTTGCTGACTGGTTTACTGTGACAATTTACCTTCTCAAAAATTTAGATCAGTGCACGAGAGGGGCCACCAAAACGGGACAGTGCTAAATTTATACATAGATGGCTTACCATTGGGGTTTTAAATGTTAATGGAGTGGATCCATTAATTAGGGTAACAGATAAGCCATGTGGCGGGACTAGCATGGACGAGGAGTGTAACGTTAGAGGGAAGCAGGGAAGAGTGGGGCATAATACGTGGCAATAGAGGAGTGGAGGTAAGGGGATACGTGGCGAGAGAGGGATGGAGCGAAGGGGGGATGGGGTATTAAATAGTTTTAGGCAGGGGGGGTGCGAAAAGGGTGAGAGTGCCACACGTAGTGAAAAGCTAAAAGGAAAGGTGAGAGCGCGCCATGTAGTGAAAAGCGAGAAAGGGAAAACTTGCTTTTCGAACCACCCCTCCCCGCCCTCCCCTTTGTGGTTATCCGTTGAAAGGGGCTGGGGGGTTCCGAACCCAATGGCCCGTCATTAGATCGATCATGTTAGATCACCGTCGTTGGATCTTGCCCACTTTTTATTACATAACGACAAAATGTCATTTCAAAAAAAAACTTTATTACAACAAATTAATTGTGTTTAAATGGTGTGATTAAACTAATTAATTTAACTTTATTAAAAAAACATATGTAAACTTACTTTATCCAACTAAAATAATCGCACTTAAATGGTGTGATTAATTATTTAAACCTACATAATTTATTTCTAATGCTACATTTGATGAACAAGCATATTTTTTATTTTTTCTAAGTTTATACATCATTTTATTTTTTATTTTTTGATTGAGTGGCATTTAGACTAGCTCACTTATTGGGGTTTTTCTCATTTATTTTTATTTTTTCATAATTTTATTTCTTTCATTTTTTCCAAATATATATATATATATATATATATATATGTCTCCCTTTTCTTTTTTTCTTTTTTCTTTTTTCTTTTCTTTTCTTGGAAATTATTTGCAAGATGAAATATTATTTACAACATATTTATACACAAATCAACAAATAATTATCATTTTATCCTATAAAATATAGGACCTTAACAGTGGCTCCAATGGGGATGGAATCCTCCATGTGAGGTGTCAGGAATGATGTAGATCAATAGCCTTTATCCATTGGGCATGGTGTCCTTATTCTGCAGCTGAATTTATTCACTCTTGTTATTATAAATATGGCAGCAACTCAGCATAATCTTAGGGCCTTCTCTTCGGGCTTCAATTTATGATGTTAGCCACCCACACTTGCAGTATAAGAATAAAATGATATTCACAATGATCTGAATGAAAACTTATCTTTTCTTGAGAAAAATAGTGTTTGAGCATTCTGTCATTGACAGGTCCACCTGGCAGTTCTTCTCCAGTCAATTCGTTCAAAAGGAATGCATTATTACCTCGGTAGGCTTCAATTTTGTAGGGTCCTTTCCACAGACTGTCAAATTTACCATGTTGGTCTTTGTCTTCATTTCTGACATCCCACTTCAAAACTAGATCATTCAAATTGAAATCATCTGCTTTAGTCCTTTTGTCATAGGTCTTCTTGATTTTGTCTTGAATTAATTGAGTTTTTTTGTATGCCTCCTCCCTAGATTGTTGCAACTATATGGTTTGATTTATCCTTCTCTATAAGTAATTTTCCTCTACTTGTGATTCCTGCAACAATTTAGCACAGGAATTCCCAGGGAGGTAGGAAAAATTGTATCGGCTCCATATACCAATTGGAAAGGAGACATTCCAATAGATTTCTTAGTGCTAATTATGTCAGCCCATATGGCATTATCAACTTCTTATGCCAAGATTTTTTATTTTCTTGCAATAGTTTCTTTATGATGTTGACTAAACTTTTATTAGAGGACTCAAATAACCCATTCATTTGTGGATAATAAGCAATAGAGTGTCCTAACTTTTTGTTATATTTGTGAAAAAAGTCAATCATTCGCTTTGATTTGAAAGCATTAACATTGTCAGTAATGATATTATTTGGGCAACAAAATTTGGAAAGAATATTACCTTTTAAAAACTGAATGATTACAGTGTTTGCAGCTTGTCTAGTTGGAATAGCCTCAATCCACTTGGTGAAGTAGTCAATGTCTATCAAAATCCATTTATGTTGAGCTAAAGAGCTTGGATGGATTTCTACAATAAAATCCAGACCCCATTGTTGGAAATGAACCTCAAATGAAATTGGTTTCAATGGAAAAGGAAAAATTGTTCTCTTGCCTTCAAAGATTTGGCACTGATGGCATGTGGTAACTTTCTTATGAACATATATAAACATGGTAGGCCCGTAAAAACCATCCCTTAGGATTTTGTTGGCTATGATTTTCCAATATAAATGACCTCCACAATCCCCTTCATGGAATTCATGCATGAATTTGTCTGCTTCATCCTTCAATAAACAATTTAGAAAAAATATCTCCAACATCTTTCCAATACACATTATGATCTAAAATACATAATTTCATAACTTTTAACTTGAGAAATCTAGATTTTGTCTTAGTTAAACCAGGAGGATCTTGTAAATTCTGTAATACAAAAATAATATTTGCATACCAAGGAGAGGTAGCAAATAGTTGTCTATAGTAGTCCCTATTTCATATTTCTTATGCTTATGCTTAATTTTAAGGAGAAGTAGAAAATAATATTTCATATGCTTAATTTTAAGTTGTCTATAGTTGTCCCTAAACTTACTTATAAAATACTTATTATTTCTTACCAATATAAATGATGATCCCCTACTTACCACCAATATGTGATTTCACTTTTAATGAAACCTCAAATTGTAACTAGTAAATCTACAAAATATTACTAAAGTAATTAAAATATAACATTAAATAAAATTACAAAAATATGATTTATAAAAATAAATTAAATATTATAGGGTATTTAAAAAATAAAATTAATTTATTAAATTATAAAATTAAATAACATTAATAAAATAAAATTATAGTATTAAAAAAAAACAAATTAAAACTTTGTCAAATTCTTAATTAACCTAATTTCAATTTTTAATTTCTAATAATTAATTTTAAATATTATAATAACTCTAATTATATAATGTAATAAATTAAAAAATATTATATTATAAATTTCATCTAATAAACAAACCCAAAATTAATATTTCCATTTAAAAAAATATAATCCTACATTAATAATGAATATAATATTCATAAATTTATAATTATTAATATTAATAAACAATAAAAAATTACTGAGCGGAGAGACTCATTCTACAACCCAATATGAAGGGATGTGTAAGTGGATGTGTAAGTTTTTCCATCCCTCGTGCCCCTATAAAATAAAAATAAAAAATAGAAATTATGCTCGTCTGTGCCCTTTTAAAATAAAATATAAAATTAAAAATTAAAAATTATGTTCTAAATAGAAAAATAATGTCCACTATAACTGAAAAAAAATGAATATGTTGCAAAGTAATTAGAAGTAAACAAAATGTGTGAATGAGATGTTTAAATCCTACTCTTTTCAAAATTATTTCAACAAGAGATTTAAATAAACTATTTGAATATCTATGTTAACTAATTTATGTCGATATCAACTTCATATTTATCTATATATGGGGGGAAAAAATTAAGTATGAAAAATAACACATTGTATTTTACACTTTAAAAAAATTTGCACGTGAAGAAATTTGACCTCTCTTGGCACATGTTAGATGCTTACTTAAGATGGATCGATGTTGGTAGTTATGGGGCAGCTTAATTGGTGATAAAGGTAAGGTAAAATTTGTGAAAAATCCAAGATTCAAATCCCCTAATTATTAAAAAAATAAAATAAATATTATAATTATGAATATAATATTTATAAATTTATAAATATAAAAATAAAACATTATATTATATTATATTATAAAAAATTATGCATAAGTGCAACAACGTCTTGGACCTTTGGGACCGTGGCATAGACAAATGATTGTGTATCTTTATGTTCTCGTTCCCATTAATTTGAGGTCCCTCCTTGTGCCATTTTTCTAACCAATGCGACAAATAACCTCCATTTCTCTAACAAATGAGACAAATAACCCCCAATTTTTTGTCGGAAACAAATGTTGGCTCATTCTCAAATAAGTGAATGCACACATGGATTCCAATGTGGTGATATGACCATCTTCCGACAGTGAGAGATTGGCATTCCTAGCTATTTGATTGTATGCATCTTGATCAAATCTTGGAATAGATTTCTCCCACGAGTAGAGAGGCCCTTTAAACCTTCATTAACATTTGAAATATTTTTTGTTTATGTTGAAAATAGATTCCATTATCTGAATGAAGGCTACATTAAACGAGAAAACTATTGAAGGCTCTTGGAATATCATTCTTTGCAGCTAGAGAGACCCTTTAAACCTTCACCAACATCTCAAATATTTCTATTGAAAATAGATTCCATTATCTAAATGAAGGATACATTAAACAAGAAAACTATGGAAGGAAAATGCATCTCATGGCATATTAACGTTAATGCATACAGCACCCAGTAACAAGCTTCCTTAAACTAACACAAAATAAATCATTGGACTTAGTGTATATGGAGCAGTTGCAAGGTTTATAACTAGCAAACAATATTGTGAACTTAAAACAAATAAGAGAAAGAAGGCTACAATAAACAAGAAAACCATGGAAGTCAAATGTATCTCATATTAATGCATATTGCACTGGGTAATAAGCTTCCTTAAACTAACACGAAATAACTCGTTAGGCTTACTGTATATGGAGCAGTTGCAAGGTTTACAACTAGAAAACAAGACTGTGAACTTAAAACAAACAAGAGAAAGAGACCCATTAAAACTTTATTACCAAAGACAATCATAGTCAACATGTTTATGAGCATTGAGTATTGATTGTACAAGCCCGTATAAACTCCACAATTAAATAGCATCATATTAATGATAAAATCATTTATTTATACATGTGCAATCTAGGTACGAGACAATTGTGTCTCGATAACTTATTAACTGTAAAAAAAAGAATATGAAACTAATTACATACTGTACAATAACAATCGTGAAGGATTAGTTAACATTCCCCCCTTAATCCGAAGGGATATCTGACATGTTGAGTAACATTCTAAACTTTTCAAACTTTTCACGCCCCAGTACCTTTGTGAATGTTTGTGATCTGCTCTGAAGTAGGACAATGTGCCAGATTAATTTTGGCCTCTACATAGTGTTGAATCAAGTGATATTTGGTGTTAATATGCTTGCTTCAATCATGAAACTTGGGATTCTTGGCCAATTGAATTGCAAAAGATCTGTCAACGAGTAGTGGAGTTGAAGACTTTTGTTTCTCCTACAAGTCTTCAAGTATTTTGCGAAGCCAAATTATTTCTTTTGTAGCTTGAATTGCTGCAACATATTCATCTTCAGTGGTAGAATCAACAGGAACATACTGCTTGTGTGATCTCCAACTTATGGTTGTTGATCCAAGATTCATCGAATAACAACCCCATTCTCTTTATCTCCATCAAAATCTGAGTCTGAATAGTCGTTGAGATGGAAATCTGCAACTTTGGAATATTTGATGCCAAATATTCAAATGCCTTTCAAATACTTGAGCACTCACTTCATTGCATTCCAATGACCTTCACATGGTTGATGCATGAACCTGGAATTTATACCTACACCAAAATATATGCCAGGTCGAGTAGTAGTAAGAAAATTCAAACTTCCAACAAGTTGTATGTACTTTGTTGGATCCTCAAACATACTTCCTTCAGTGGAAGTAAGCTTCAAATTATTCTCCATAAGAGTAGCGACAGGATTACAATCTTGCATCCCAAAGCTGTCCAATATATTTATGAGAAATAAAAATATATTTGGGTTTCTGATCAACTTCAATCCCTAAATAATAATACAATAAACCCAAATATGTCATGTCAAAAAATTTCGTTAACTCTCTTTTATTGGACGCTATATAGTCATCATTATTTTCTGTAATCATCAAATCATCTACATCGACAATCAAATATACAACCGACTTTCCAACTTTATTAACAAAAAGAGTTGCATCATCGAGATCAAACAACTTATAATTCAACTTGAGAAGGTGCTCAGTTAGTTGTTCATACTATGCACAGGATGCATGTTTCGGTCCATACAACGTCTTTACCAACTTACATCATTTTGCTCTCACCACAAGGAAAAGACCCTCAGGCGGATGTTTTTGAGGAACCCCACAGAAAAATACCCCATACATCTGTTTCTAGCGAAGGTTACTAGAGGAGGTTGGCGGGCGGAGGGTTTTGTAGATGTTTTCCGCTCAGTGCGCTTATCATTAAACATCGCATCAGTGCTCTTGAAACTTGAAAGCACCGATGCACACAAAACATTGGTACACCGGACACCGTGCACTCCGTACACACCCGCCCGATGCATCGTATTATTGTAGAGAACCGGTGCTTCACAACTCTTCCGCGTCGGTGCATTATAAAACACTACGCCAAAACCGAAACCGCCTGGTGCGGTATTAAGAAACCGCACCGGTGCATCGTAAAACAATGTGCCAAAACACAAACCGACCAGTGCGTTCGTAAGAAACAAAACCGATGCACCTATAAACCACGTGCACTGAAAAAGGGTAAAATAAAGAAACAAATTCCGGGAAAAAAAAAAAACCCAAATTTTTCATTTTTTCAGTGCTCCTAAGCTCTCAATTATCAGTGTGCTCTACCATAGAAAGCCCTGGTGCACACAAAACATTGGCACACCGGACACCATGCGCGACGTACATACCCGCCCAGGGCGTCCTATTACGGTAACACACCGGTGCTTCACAACTCTTACGTGTCGGTGCATCATAAAACACCGCGCCAAAACGGAAACATGTCGGTGTGTTCTTATCCAAGAGCACAGGTGCGCTTATAAAATGCACGCACCGGAATAGCGTTAAATTATTATATTAAAAAAAAAAAAAAAAAAAAAGGGCCAAAAACCTGTGCTTTACTACTATTCTGCACTGGTGCTTTACGAATATTCCGCCCCGGTGCATCATAAACAATGCGCCAAATCTGACACTGCCTGGTGTGGTTGTAAGTAAGCGTACCAGTGCGCCTATAAAACCTCACACACCGAAACAGGGTTAGATAAATAAATAAAAATTACGGCCAAAAAACCGCATTTTTCACTTTCCTCAGTGCTCTAGAGCTCTCAAGCACCGGTGTCATTTCCCCTTCTCTGAGCCGCCCTGACATCGGTGCTCCCATTGCATCCACTGCCACTGTGCATTGGCCACCAATCTCTAGTTTTCATTTTGAAAAACGGTGGGAAATTTTTCTTTTGCAAATTCTACAACCAATATGCCTCCTCGACAGCGAAATGTACAAGTATTTTTCTAGTTTTTCCATAATTAAGATTTTTAGCGGATTAGAATTTGAAATAACCTTAAAAAAAACCATTAAAAAAGAAAAAAAAAATTGTCGTGCGGTGTGCGCAAGCCGTTCGGCTTGCACCGGATAGCGGTGTTGCCTATGATATTTAGAGGCCGCACCGCCACCGGTGCTAACGGTATCCGCACCGTTTCCAGGGTAGTACCGAAAGGCTACCCGCGTTGTTTTAAATTAAAAAAAATAAAATGTGGTGCGCTCATTTATCCAGGCGCACCGTTGACCATGGGAATAGCAGTGCGGTGCGTTGACGGAATTATCTGCCCCGGAGTCTGTCAGCGCACCACATTTGACATTTCGAAATGGTCAACTGTGCGACCAGGTAAAAGACCGCACCGTAGACTATGTAATTGTCAGGAAGTCGGTGCGCTGACACGACTATACGCTCCAGGGTGTATATTTCAGTCAGCGCACCACTATTCTAACATCAGATATAGTCAACTGTGTTTGAAAAAATTTCAACTACACTGAGGCCGATGCGTTGTATTTCATTTGGGGCACCGCCTCCGATGTGCTACAAACACAAGCCACATCGAAACCGTTGCGTCACTATTTTTGTGGCGCACTGACTGGTCTGTTTTTTTTTTCAAAAAAAAAGTATATATGTATATTCCTAAATACATGTCTTTTTTAATTTAAAAAAAAATTATTTAATATGTCAATGATTCAGAAAGAAGAGGAGGAACAACAGCGACAATAGGAGGAACAATATGACATGATTCACCAGTGGGAGGCATGAGAGAGGGAGAGAGATGCATACCCTCGCCCTATTACAGTAGTACCCAGGGGATCCTAAGGCAGGTAGGCCTCCTCAAGTTCTATGAGGAGGCTACTTCCCTAAAGGCCCATAGTGTGTTTTTGAGATATCTTATCCGCAGGTAGAATGCCCACCGACAGGTTTTCCAAGTTGGTCCTGACCAGTGGTACACACCCACTGAGGAGGATATTTATTTTATTATAGGACTATCAAGGAGATGGGTGGATTTTCCCTCATTCCCAGAGGTTCCAGTAGGTTTTGTAACAGGGAGTCAGTTAGTTTACTCCCAAAGATACATTGGAGCACATGTACTGTCTCCTTTAGAGTTTCAGGTACCTAGAGGTCAGTTATGTATAGGTGCATTTGGTAGACATGACGTGCAGTGCCTCTCACTTATCATTTCGACCATTTCGCACAACACCAGTGACGAGAAATACATTAGTTGCTCACTTTTATATTATGTTGATTCTTTAATACAGGAGCCATGACTTGTTAGGTGGTCTGCTATTTTTTTGTGGTAGTTTTGTACAGCCTTAGATAGATGTCATGCTCATGCACAAGGGAGGGTCAACTTCCCTTTTGTTTCGGAGTTGTTTTGTTTATTTTTTGAGAGGTTTCTAGAGATGAGGCATAGTTTTGTTCGACAGCCTCGTAGGTTGATGTTAAAGGCCCGGATGCACATGCGAGGGCAGATGATGCCCAAAAGGGGAGATACTATGTTTCCAGCCAGGATATCGCATGATGCACTGGACTTACTAGCCAGTGTTGATGATCAACTGCATCCCTTTATTATGGTCACATGTTCTTATGCTGGATTAGATTAGCGAGGGTGTGCCAACATCCTCTTCACAGATGATGAGCCGCCAGATGATAGAGGTAATATTACTATTTTATTTATATTTATTCTAACATGTTCTTTAACTTATTTTTATAAAATTGTGTAATGAAATTGTCTAATTATTGTTGTGTACTTGTATATATTTTGCAGACATTGGCTCTTTTAATGGCGAGGAGATGCCGAAACCACCACATGATCTAGGTGTGGATCTTGATGACGATCAGGACATAGCCGATGCCGAGGATCATGATCAGGATGAGGCCGGTGCAAAGAGAAATCCTCCTGTTGGTGCACCGGTACCGCCCTTTGCTAGGCATGGTCGACCTGAGACTAGATATAGGATGGAGTTGGGCAACCAAATCGGTGCATTTATTGTTGAAGCGGACATCAGGCCCGCTCATTACAGATACATACAAGCCGATGATCGGCTATTATGGATGTGGAGAGGCATGCTGCATGACATGTACAGCCTGACGCGGCATATCATAGGAGTTAGGACAGTGATTACACGACTGAGGAGGATTGTTGCACGTTATAGGCGTAGTCGAGCCGCGACGCGTGATGGACAGTCCGCGAGCAGTGGCTCATCATCTCATGATCGTTCACTTCGCGCCGCACCTGATGAGCATGAGGCTCCACTAGCAACATCTAGCAGTCATCATGGAGATGAGGCTAGACCATCGGTCACGTCCAGTCAGCAGCCTACATCATCCATCAGTACTAGTCATTCATGAGCAGGTTGGACTATCGACCGTCGAGGTTGCACTATTCACTGAGCAGGCCTCCACTACTACTGCTTATATTGATGTTGTACTACCACCAGCTGATGCATCCATCAGTATTACTCATGATCATGAGCAAGCTCGACCATCGACCATCAAGGCTGCACCATTTACTGAGCAGGCCTCCACTTGTACTTCTATTGATGTTATAGTACTACCACTAGCTGATCCATGACATTTCTATTACAGTTGTATATTTTTAACATTATTCAGTTATATATTTATATGGTACATGTATTTTATGTTCATGTTGCAGTTGTACTTAATTTTGCATGTTGTTAATCATTATGATGTGCATATTGTTAGGTCATGTTAGATATGTTTATTTAATGTTTAGCTTGCAGATAGATGTGTATATGTGATAGCATGAGTTATTTGACATGAGATGTATATTTGATGTTTGTGTTGTGATGATGTTAATATATAATGTTAATTTGATGTTTGAATGCGTTTTTTAGTCGAATATGATGTTTGTACGATGGTTATCATGATCATGATGATGTTTATTAATTAATTTAAAATTAAATGACCATGATATTTATTAAATATTATGTCGTGATTGTAATTTAAATTTTAATTTTAATTGTATGTAAAATTGTAAAATTGTATTTGTATTTGTAATTATAATTTTAACTGTAATTGTATGTAAAATTTTAATTGTAATTGTAATATTTAATTTATTGTGAAATGATTGTAATTGTAATTTTAAATGTAATCATATATATAAAAAATTGTAAAATTGTAATTGTAATTCTAATTGTACGTAAAATTCTAAAATTGTAATTGTATTTGTAATTGTAATTGCATGTAAAATATTTGTAAAATTTTAATTGTAATTATAAATGTAATTCTATGTAAAATATTTGTAAAATTTTAATTGTATTAATGTGAAAATTTTAATTGTATTAATGTGAAATGATTTTATTAAAATATTTAAATTTGTAAACTTGCAAATAATTATAAAATAACAAATCTAGAATAATATGATTATTTGTAACATTATAAAGTTTAGAAAATAATGAAAATAAATTCATATACTTTAGAATTATCATTATTTTATTATGATCTTACATACAAAAAAAAAACTTTATACAGTCCGGTGCACTTATCATCATAACACACACCGGTGCGTCGTATTACTCAGATGCACAGGTGCTTCACAACTTTTCCGTACCGGTCACGAATAAACGCAAATAAAAAAAACGCAACTCTATTTTATTTAAGTGACCAAAAAAAAAAAAAAAAAGTGGCGACTTGAAAAATGGGCGGAAAAATATTTTCGAAAATCTAATTTCATAAAATAATTCTTTAAATACTAAACACTTTTCATTATTTCACTATTTTTGCTAAAATTTTTAGCCAAATATTTGCAGGAGACAGACCTAGATCAAGAGAGCACTAGGTCATTGTGGAGCAATGAAATATGTTCGAACAGAAGTATTCAGACAATCAGAAACCAAACCTCTGATAATTCAAACCCTGTATCATAGAATTTCAAACCATCTCATGATTAAATTTGATTATTTTTTTTTACTTTTTTCTGTAGTTTTTTTTAATTTTTTCTGCAGTTTTATCCATTTTTACCCTAAACCCTTCATTTTTTTGTGTTTGTCCTTTATTCTCCCTATTTCTGTGATTTCAGAATTAGTGTTTTCCATTTTAGATTGGCATCCAACCCACAGGACGACTTGAATAGTCGGATCCTAATCCATTCAGCCATTGCGTGAATTTTTGGAAAAAATAGATTTTTCTTTATCGGTGCACCCTGGGTATTATACAGCGCACCGCGCAAGTACTATGTAATAAAAAAATTGAAAACAATTTTTCTAAATCAGTGCACCATATCTGAAATAGGGCATCAATGCTCCATTTTACGATGATAGCACCGTACGGTCTATTACACTATTTTTTCGATGCATTTATAATACCCCACACACCGTACGGTCTATTATATTGTTTTGCAATGCGTTTTTAATACCCCCACACACTAGCCGCGGTGCGTACCTCATGAAAGGCGACCGGTGTCTTGAGATTTATTTTGTACCTTAAAATTTGAGAATTTATTTATAAATATATTAATGAATGATATGGTACAGGTTTCAGATTGATAAAGAAATGATTAACAAGAGATCGAGCAACACAAATACTGATAACACATCAATAAAAACAAAAAATGTGAGTTCTTTGTAAATTCTTTATAAAAAATATTATCTTTGAACTATATGTAAGTTTAACTAATATGTATTGTTTACTGTGTATCATACAGAGCCACAAAATGACGAAGCTCGATATGATTATTTCTGATCTAGGACCAGAAAAGCGTAAAAGCTTAATGGAAAAATTGCAAAAGGATGAATCAGGTGAATGAAAAAATACTATCGATCCAATATGAGTTTTTTTTTTAATTATGATTAATAATATACTTAAAAGTATTAGATAACATGTGTCAAACAGTCTATTAATTCATATCTGTTTAATGTTCTACAAGGACCAACAACTTAGAAAAAATAATAATAATAATAATAATAATAAATTTAAAAAAAAAAAAATAGAACATGCAAATGAATATGAATTGCTCCTTAGCTCATCTGGAATGGTGTTGGAAGTTAACGAAAGGGGGAAAAACTTTTACAAAAGTTTAAGGGATTTAGTAGAACGAATGTATAGACGTTCTTTCCACTTACAGTATAAAAATCAATCCAATGATTCCAAGAACCAAATTTTATCTAAACTATAGGGAGAGTTTCCAGAGAATTGGTCAATGAGACGTATAAGACTTTTAATAGCAGAAACGGACAACAACAAAAAAAGAGGAATGAAAAAAGTAATATTCCTTTAAATGTTTATCTAGAATTACTTATAAATATCACTTTTGTTATATTTACTTTTCATATATCAATATAAAAATTAAATATTTTATTGTCATGCTATATTTTCAGGAAGATTATGAAAATCTCAAAAAATGAACGAGCTGATATCATAAATATGCCAGTGGGAATGTCCAAAAAGGTTTACAAGGAGATGGTCAAATAAATGGACAAAATTGCATCACAGGAGGAGCCATCTCAACAACAACGTGCTTCAAATGTAATATGTAATCATTGAATTTTTCGATCATTAGGTACAATAAATAAACAATTTAGCATTAAATATTAATTTTCAAAAATTTTCTTGCAGAAAAGAAAAGAAAATGGAACCCATTCAACACAGGACGACAGGGAAGAAAATGATTGATCTCTAAGTTTGTGAGTAACTGTTACTTCCTTATAACAACTTAACTAGATTTCATTTTTGTATTTTTTAAGTTGTTTTACAAAAATCGTCATTGAATGTCTTCAAACAGGTGCTAACATACAAAGAAGAATCATCAGACAAATTGATTGAAATTGGGTTAAATATGGGTTGTGAGTATATGTTGACATATCATAAATTAATTGTGGAATTTGTAACCATCTATCGATCTTGTTTACTTAGCTCCGTCTATAATTAATAGAACAAAAACATCTTTTATATTAAATATATGATTTGTTATGGGGTATAAAACTTGCAGGAAACAAAGTATGGAACTGTGCCAACAGATGAAATTTTGAAAGATAGCATGGTACATGGTTTTGAAAGAATGCATATAGTTTATGAGTCAATTGTTGCTATGGTACGCCATTTTTCTTTTCGATTTACATTGATGTATATTATTTAATATTGCGATTTTGATTATTCTCACCAATCTATATACACTCATTTCAGTTTATTTTTATGTTTATAGATGGAAGGTGAAGAAGAAGAAAAAAATCAACGTCGTGAACAAAACATTCTTGAAAATAACCCAAGTCATGGAAATAGCTTAGTGACAACAACGAGCCCCAAGGGTTAGCTCAAGTAGTAGTGAGCCAATACGTGGGCCTCTCCGTTGAGGGAGGTCACGGGTTCGATCCTTGAGTCCTTTGGGGTCAGGCGCCGAAAGTCCGCCAAACGGTTTACCGCGCGTACCATCCAGAAATTATGGGGAAGTATGCCCGAGTTTCCCGTGAAATTTCCCCTAGTAAAAAAAAAAAGCTTAGTGACAACAGTTCAAGCGAAGAATGATGATCATTATGTTTAGATATCAAAGCAAGGCATTTTATTTTTTGAAATATATATATCTGTGAAATCAGACATTTTGTTTAATGTAATGGACATAGTGTCCCAATTGAAAGACAAAGGGATACCAATAACTGTCCCATTTTGTATGATAAAACAGTCTTATATATATATATATGTGCGTGTGTGTGTGTGTGTGTGTGTGTGTTTTAATTTATTCTATTGCGTTCTCCATTGTCGTTCTTAAATGCACTAATAAACATTTAATTCATATGAATATTGTTATAAGATATATATGTGTCGATTTTTTATGAATAATGAATTTTAAAAAACCACAATAATTATGATATGATATAAAAAATTAATCCAAACATCACTTTCAAATGCATTAATAAAAATGTAATTAATATGAATATTGTTATAAGATGTGTCGACTTTTGATGAATAATGAATTTTAAACAATCACAATAATTGGACTGTCACAGGTCGATGTTTCTAAAAAATACAACATGAAACCAGTGCGTGTCAGTAACTATACACCGGTGAGTTTATGTGTCTATAAGCACCAGTGCCGTTGTACGATCTATGGGCACCGCACAAATACCAATACCAGTTATAAATATCGGTACGTTTGCGTGATACTACGCATCGGGACATTTACGTATCTATAAGCATCGGTGCATTTTTACGATCTATGGGCACCGCACGAATACCGATACCAATTATAAATCTCGGTGTCTTTTTGTGATACGGCGCACTGGTGCATAGCACCGATGCGTTTATATAAGTATACGTACTGGTGCGTTGATACAAACTATGGGCACCGCACAAATCCCAAGACCAATTAGAACGGCTCGTGCGTTGTATGACCAACACTACGCCCAGTGTGGTTTTACACCTAAACGTCCCAGTGCATTGGACTGAGACCGCCTCGGGGCGTCGTCTGCATGTACACACCAGTGCGTTAAAGCCAAAGTAGTGCACCGATGAAAAAAACATCCGTAATAAGCTTCGGCCGCCCATTTTTTTTTAGTTGTGTTGAATTTCCGTTAAAAGCTCCACAAAAAACTCCGTAACCATAAATGAATGTTGTAACAAATGTTTTTTTGACAATTTTGGCCAATTTTATAACACTAGCAACCTCCTTTATAACCTCTACTAGAGGGTCTTTTCCTTGTAGTGTATTTACCTTTAATAGCAAAACCTTCACGCTGAAACATATAAACAACCTCTTTCAAATCTCCTTTCAAAAACAATGCTTTAATGTCCATATGGTGTATCTTCCAGCTATTCTGAACTACAAGAGAAAACAAAGTTATAATTGTGCCTCATTTTTTCTGTAGGAACAAATGTCTCTATGTAGTCAACACTTTCCTTCTGAGCATAGTTTTTTTCTACAAATCTTCCCTTGTATTTATCAAGTGAACCATCTGCGTTGTACTTAATCTTATACACCCATTTACAACCAACAGATTTGACACCAGTAGGAGGATCCACTAACCTCCAAGTTCCATTATTTATAAGTGCATCATATTCCTTTTTCATTGCATCTTTCCATTCATCACAATTAGTATCTTCTTCAAAACAACTGGGTTCACTAATTATAGAATGATTGAATCCATAGTCATGAGAAACATTATCTGAACTTGAAGTAACATCACCTTTAGAAGAACTTCTTGTTTCAAAATCATCATACTTGCTTGGAAATCTCCGAACACATGTGGCTCTTTGTAAAGGTTGTTGAAGTGGTTGTGATGGTTGCTCATCTTGAAAAACAGACTCAAGAACAAGGTTTTCAAGAGCAATTTTTGGTCCTGCAAAAACATTACTATCATCCAAATTATCTTCAACAATAACATTCTCATGAGTCAAACATGGAAGAACCACAAACTGATCAAAATGGGAACCCCGTTCAGTATGTGGAACATCATTATCATATTCAAATTATAACTTTTTGGATGCAAATTTCTCCAAATGAGTTAGTTGCCTATCAACAATGGAATTATCTGTCACATTTAAGAAAAATAACGTCTCCGGAAAGAATAAATTCGTGTTCTCCTCATTATATAGCCTGTAAGCTTTGGAAGTAGCGGAATATCCCAAGAAAATACATTTACGACTCATGACACCCAACTTGTTGCTCTGATGTTTAGGAATCAATGCATAGCATAGAGAACCAAATACTCTAAAATGTTGAACAACAGGAAGACAATTATACCACATTTCATAAAGAGATTTATTATTGATGACAGAAGGACACCGATTGCGAATATACGCTGCACAAAGCATTGCTTCTCCCCAAAACATCAACTTAACATTCTTAAAGAACATCATAGATCTAACCATATTAAGAAAAGTTATATTCATACGTTCTACAACGCCATTCTGTTGTAGATTATAAGGTGTGATAGTCTGATGTTTGATTCTGTTGTCCTTTAAATATTGTTCAAAATCATTAGAAGTATATTCACCACCGTTATCAATTCCGAGAATGCCAATGTTCAGTTGAGTTTCATTTTTTACCATCAAATTAAAAGTTATAAAATTTTCAAATATTTGTGTTTATTTTTCAACAAATACACCCAATACATTCTTGAATAATCATCAATAAATGTAAGCATATATTTATTACCATTGGCAGTTGCAACAAGCATAGGACCACATAAATTTGAATGTATGAGACTTAATTTTCTTGAAGCTATAGAAAATGAACTATGAAAAGGCTGCTTAGAATGTTTCCCCAAAATGCAAGCATCACATGGTGTAAGCTTTCTTGGAATTGTAGGCGATTCTTTTATACCTTGTTGTCTTATAATTTTGATATTGTCATAGTTAAGGTGACCAAAACGAGCATGCCATAATAAACTAGAAGATAGAGTATCATTTTGTTGTGCTAAAAGAGCAGAACTATCATGAAAATTTATTACAGTAGATGATGTACCATTCAATTTTAAAAGTGTACCTTCTTCAATACCGGTCATAATGATTGCATGATCAAATGATCTATGTATCTCAATGATACCATCAAAGATATGTATAAAATGCCCTAGTTGTCGAATATGTATAAGAAACATTAGATTTCTTTGAAATTGTGGAACGTAAAGGACATCATGTACAACATAATCTGCAAGCTTTGGTATCTTCAAACAAATGGATCTAATTCTTGAAGGCTTGATTTGAGATTTGTCAACAAAATATACTACTTCATCAACTTGGTCATTGAAAGTTTCAAAAAATCTATTCTAAACGTCATATGACATGTGGCACCTAAATCCAAAATCCAACTGTCTTGCCAAGAAGAAAATGGTGTACTAAAAAATATCATTAATATTACAATTGCAATGAGCAACAATGTAATGTGCATAATTGGATGATTTTCTCTTATCTAGTAGTGGCTGATCTTTCTTTTCATTTAATTGTTCTCTATTTTCATTGACTTTCTCCCAAGGAATTCTACAAATAATAGAAATATGACCTACTCTTACACATCTATAACATTTGACATTTTGTTTTTCAGGCTTGTTGCCTATCACCTTGATTATTATGGTCCCTTCTGCCTCTAAAATTTCTTCTACGAACTATTGAAATCAATGAAGTCATGATTACTTACACCCAAACAAATCTTTTTGCAAATATGAATTATGTGCAATATACTTTAAAAAAAGAAAAACATAAATCTCTTTCTCCTTTTAATTAAAACAAAGGGTTGAGTTAATGGTTTATTGGCGAGCTCCAAAATAACCTAGTAGGGAGTTAGGTTCAAGCCTTACTTTTCCCTTCTTTTTCTCTTCAATTTTTGAAACTTATTTCAAATCAAAATAAAAACAAAACTTGTCCTGGAATATTTCCATCACTTTTAACTCTAAGTTAATTAATTTCAGAATTAACCACTTTTACTTTTACTTTCTCATTTCACTTTTTTCTTTAACCATTTTCTTTTTCTTAAATATAATTGATAAAAGAAATGAGAAATATTTTCTTTAATCACAATTTGATATAGTTTTCATTCACTTCATACTCATCAACTTTTTCTCCTATTGGCTTTCACGTCTCTCTGTTCACTTTCATCTTTCTCCCTCTGCTTCTTTCTCTATTCACTTTCATCTTTCTATCTCTGCTTCTTTCTCTGTTCACTTTCACCTTTATGTCATTGCCTCTTTCTCTGTTCACTTTCACCTTTCTGGCTCTGCTTACTTCCACACAAAGATATTGTTTCTGGAAGTAATATAAAATATCTAGAAAATGTATTCACCTTACTTGTGATCTCATATTCTCGAAAATGTCTCCATATTCACTTTCATGAACCTTGAAGCATTCTCTACTTGCCAAATATGGAAAAAAATTTATTCCACTAAAAATAATTAATAATTCACTTCCAAAAAATGTTTCAAAGCTTCGCTAATATTCAATGTTATTTATTCACTGTCGATTGTGCCAACAATAATAGTTACTGATGGGTAATCACTTTTACCTTGGTTGCTTTAACCTTGGTTTCCAGCACTCCCGCGGTCTTTATCTCATGCATTTGCAAGCAATGTACTCCTTCAAATGCATTTTATGAAACTTGTACATTCTTCCCTCCATAAACTTCAAAAAGCATCTCGTCAAAAACAAATTCAGTGGGCATGGAGTTTATAAACCACTTAACCGAGGCTCTGATACCATTGTACAAGTCCGAATAAACTCCACAATGAAAGAGAACTGTATTAATGATAAAATCACTTATTTAGACATGTGTAATCTAGGTACGAGGCAATTGTGTCTCCGTAACTTATTAACTGTAAAACAGAATATGAAACTAATTACATATTGTACAATAACAATCCCGAAAAATTAGTTAACATTGACCCCATAAGATATTATGGACCTATACTGTAAATTGTAATGGTCTGTTCCCTCTCTTGAATGTGCCCTATAGCTAGCTAGGGTTAATTTCAAAAAACCTTGCAAAAAATAGGCTCTGTATGTAGCCTTTTGCAAAAGTAGGGTCTGTACAGTGTATGTAGCCTTTCGATTGACTAACTTGCATCTACAAAAATGAGAAGCACAAACTAACTACTTTAGATATCCAATTTGTTTTGATCGCAGGTTCTGAAACCATATAAAAAGGTAAGAATGCAATAATGCCAGATCAACCCAAAGTTACATAATTTTGCTGTATTTACTTTTATTTTTAGCACTTCTATAAAAATAGAACCTAATGACTGACTTGATGCTACTGAACTGTAGATTTATAAAGCTGAGTTCACCTGCCCTCATGGTTTTCTTCAGTGCAAAACACAGATTTTAAGAATTTTGGATCTGGAGCCAAATACAGTAAGTGAAATAGTATTGAATTGTATTCTATAACGATGCACATATGTTCAGCTTGTCCCATGGTTTATCTTCACTGTTATCTAAATCGATCTCATACTTGACAGCAATAGAATTTGAAAAGATGAAGTCATGGATTTTTGTGGGATGAGATTGCACTTATTTTTTGGACTGAGCTTTGCAGCAAACGGACATGCACATTTATATCCTCCATTGGTAGCGTATTACAGTACCTAAGATTTCAGAGAAAGAATGGTTTAACAAGGGTTACAAGCCACCCAAGTTCCAAGAAGAAAATGAGATAATTCGGATGACGTAGATGCTGTTTTTAATGACTCAGAAGTAAGATCTTGTGTGTGAAATGTTGTTTTTCAAATTCAGAATATTCAAGGAACAATCTTTTAACTAGGTTTTTGCTACTTCTTTTAATTAGGATCATCTTGTCACAGAGAAGAAAGAGACACAGCCTGTGTTAATCAATGCATTTGAATTTATCTCCATTTCACAAGGTCTCAACCTCAACAATTTGTTTGAAAAGCATATTGTATATTATATATGGCCACCGCAAGCTATTATGTGTTTGAATTACTATAAGAGTTGTTCTATACCATGGGATGGAGAAGATCCCTGAGTATGATTTTTGTCTTTATATCTCTACATGTAGAGAACAACTTTGGACTTACATGATAACATAGTTTACTTCAACATTAGATATGCCTGTGTTAAATTTTGATTTTTTTAGGCTTTAGCAGGATCAAACAAAGCGAACTGCAAGGAGTGCCAAGAAAAATGCATACCTCTGAGTACCCAATAGATCTGGGATAATATGGCTCCGAGCTAGTATAATCTTCATCTATCGTTTTATAATAAATCTGGATTAATAAGGATCTAAAGCTATTAAGGAAATTGAGTTAGAAAATACTAGTTGGACAGAAGCAGTTGTAAGAGACTCTTCTATTTAAGGTATCAAGTTTTCTCAAATCTGTGTACCCAAAGGAAAATGTAATCTTGTTATCTTGGACCCGGTGGCTTTGAACGGCCTAAATAATCGTAAGCCACCGAGGCCCAAGCCAGTTGTTAGATGCTACTTGACCAACAACAAAATGCTTCTTGTGATAGTACGATGCAAAGGAAAACGGGTGCCCCTCCTGCGACACGATTATAATCACAGTATTGTTGCAATCCTACATCTCCTATTTTCTTCTCTTCTTCTGCAATCAATTGCCCTTTGTTAAAGGAAATATCTACTACATTTTCTTCTCTAACCAGTGCACTTGCACTCTGTGTCCTGGGAAGTTCTAATGGGCTTATATTAGTTTGTTGAGATCAAACTGAAGCAGGATAATTCACTGGGTTAGCAGAATTCATGGCTTCCCTGTGTGCATTAACAAGTTGCTCAAATGTTGGTCCTATTGTTAACGTTTGCTCATAGCTCCCGGTTTCATTGATTTCCCCAGCTTCCATGACCTGTGAAGATAGATGAGATGTGCCACCATATTCAAAACTCTAGAAGGAAGAGTAACTTGTAAGAAATCACGACATTTCATAAAGTGAATTTTCTAATTGAGTCCATCGAAGATCGATTATGTTTCTACCAATATTTTGTCGATGGTAGGAAAAAATTCCACTTGATGGGTGACTAATACTATTGATTTTGTTGTCAATGCTCCCATCAGAGAATCATAAGTTAAGTTTATAAGAATCATAGATTCAAACCCTATCTTCAATTGTTTCAAAACTGAATACTCCTTTTATGCATATCACAGAGCAAGAAATCACCTCAGAAAAAACCAAAAAATCAAGTCACAAAACGAAATGATTTCTCACATTAAATAGAGTTGGAGCTGTATGAGCATCGACTTAAATCAAGTCACAAAACAAAATGATTTCTCACATTAAATAGAGTTGAAGCTGTATGAGCATCGACTTCACTAAAGGGATCATCGAATAGATAAATGTCGGCATCATTATATGCTGCTCTGGCCAACTGAATCCTCTATTTTTGTCCTCCACTCATATTCAATCCTCTCTCCCCAATCTCTGTTATGACTCCATGAACAAAACTCTCTATATCCTGGTCTAATGTACAATCTTTTATTGCCTTCATGTACTGAATTTTGCCCATTGGTTTCCCATAGAATATGTTATCTCTGACAGTCACACTCTGAATCCAAGCTGTTTGTGCCAAGTAGGCAACACTACCATATACTTGAACCTGCACGCAGTGCAATCAAAAAATTTATGGAAGATATCTATATAAAATATATGTGCTACAAAACACACTATAGAAAGCAAAGAAACTGCATCTAAAATTTTGTTGAACTATGAAATGGTTACTGCTGCTCAAGAATAGTTTATATTCAACTTACATCTCCTGAAAATTTTGGGATTTCTCCAAGAATTGTATATAGCCGAGCAGATTTCCCTGATCCCACTGACCCACAAATTGTTACCTTTTCTCCCTTTTTTAATTTGCAGATTTATTCCCTTCAATGTTGGTGTTGGTTTTAGCAGTGAAGACTCCAGATCCCAACTGAAAATAACTGGATGAATTTCGATGGTATACTGGGATCCAGCAAGTTCTTTCCTCAGAACAACATCTTGTCTCAGCTCATCATCTTGTAATAACTTGTTCAGACAATCTAGGGAGATTTTAACTTGAATTAAGTTAACCAAAACGTCATGTAGCATTTTCAGTGTTCACTGGTTCTTGCATGACACGGAACATTGCAAGACTCTAAATATGGTCATGGCAGTTAACAGTGGATCACCTATGATAGCACATCCTGCAAAAACTATAGGTGCAGTAAATGATGGGTGACATCCAGTTGAGTACGGTGCCATATGTTCTATTAACCTGTGCAGAAAACAACCATTTGAGCTCGACAACTCGAAAATTTTCTGTCAACTCCTTGAATTTTTCTTCCCATGCTTGTAGTTTGATTATTCATATGTTATTCTGAGTCGTTCATCCTATGCAGTCATGAACTCAGCTTGGCACTTCTGGAGGAATTTGGATAATCAAAGCACATCTAGGATTCTTTTTTATAATCAAAGCACATCTTCTAGGATCCCTTACGGCTTAATAGCGGACTTGCCAACCATTTGAAGAACAATGGAGGTTTGCCTTGACATCCTTTGAAGATTTATATTATCCATGATGTATTTCGTCACGACATTGATGGCTCCTCTCAAATAAATATAAGTGTACTCTGGGATGAGTGTCTTCTCTATGCAACATCTACAACAGCTCATGGAGCAATTCTCCCAGATAGAACTGGATCTGCATCTGCCTATCAGATTACTGGTTGCTGTATCAGCAGCAAGAGCATTAGATCTGCTATCTCATCTATAGGTGTTGCTAGATGTGAGCTGCAGGGAAGTGAAGCTAAGTGAGCAGAGGGTAAGCTGCTTCATGTGGTTGGCTGGCGTCCTTGGTCAATAAAAACAACACGAATCAGTAATTCGCGGCAGGTATACTGAATGCAACTGAATGCATTGCGGACTTGATTTAATTAATTATCAAACACATCATACACATTATTCATATATACCCCGGCTTTGAGATGGTACAGTTGCTTTGGTTTATTTTCATTTAGATAAAAATTAAGATTACCATGTAAATAGAAAAGCTTTTTTCTATCAAATAACAATTTAATAACAACGCCATATATAATTTCCAGTGTTATGGCTACCCCTTACAATGACCGCTTCTGCTTGCTTCACTTTCCGGCTTCTTCTTGCTTGGCTTTTCACGTAACTAGCACGCCTGCCTTTAATCGTCCGCGGAGCTCCACCCCATCTTAACTCCCACAACAGACACTGTAATTTGGGACATCCAGATATCGACCTCCTCCAACCACGTACACTGTTCAACACCTTCCACTTCTTCTAGCTAAATTGAGAGAGGGGAAACAGGGGAATTGTGTCTCAACACACAGAGTCGCCCAAATTAAAATGCATTTTAATGCAGTGGCGGAGATTTAAATCAGTTGACTTGCATAATTATAATGGAGCAAATTTACTCACAGTAAAACAGAGTCAGCACTGAAATTTCAAGAACGATATATACTTTAGATTATAATTTCAAAATAATGAAATACATTTATATGGAGGCTGCAGCTCCTTCACTGTAAAACTTGTAACTATTTGTTTTCACGTGTCCACTGCAAATTGCTCCTTGATTTTCTCCTCCTCTTGTCTTCACAGAACAAAATTAACACACAAGATTGGCTAACACCATAGACATCATTTTCTGAAACTCTTCAAAAGAGGTAGGTCAACGTTTCCATTCTCGGCAGCTCTTCTAACTCGGAGCACCCACCAACATTGAGCACCTAAAGCTCTGTATACTGCTCCAACCCACTTATGCTCTTCAGCTGCTGCGTAAAACTCCTGCATAGATTGTTTCCATCCTCGGCATCTCTTCTAACTCGGAACACCAATCAACATTGAGCACCCGAAGCTTTGTACACTGCTCCAACCCCTTTATGCTCTTCAGCTTCACACACTCATATGCGTGAAACTCCTCCAAAGAGGTCAACGTTTCCATCCTCTGGCAGCTTTTCTAACTCCGAGCACCCACCTACATTGAGCTCCAGAATCTTTGCACACTGCTCCAACCCCCTTATGTTGTTCAGCTTCACACAGACTTTTGCGTAAAACTCCTTCATAGATACCAATGTTTCCGTCGTTGGCAGCTCTTCTAACTCGGAGCACCTAGCAACATCGAGCACCAGAAGCTTTGCTCCAACACAGCCTTCTACGTAAAACTCCTCCAAAGAGGTTAATGTTTCTATACTTTGGCAGCTCTTCGAGCTCACAGCACCTACTGACATCTAGCAGCCAAAGCTTCCGTGTATGCTCTTCAGTTTCACACAACTCTTTATAATCAAAACCTCCAAAAATTTTGCGAGCTGCAAAGGTACCTGCAAATATTCACGGTTCAAGGACAACAAAGATATTAGAAAACCGTTGGCCGTTCAATCTCCAAAACAGACGTTCTATATTTATTATTTATTGAGACGTTGTGGCACGATATTAAATATCGTCTAAACACACCAAGATAACACAACAAACTTGAAATTTCTAATTAACTGTGATTGGTTTTCAGTTTGCCACAATGCATTGAGATCGCTCTCAGACACTTCTAGATGCATTAAATTTTCTCTTGCATCCAAACTTTTATGAGTTGAACAACTGAATACTTACAGGTGATTGCTGTGATAAATCAACAATAACGGTCTCTGTCCAACGCCAAAGACGAAAAGGGTACGATTTCTCTCCGATATTTCTTCCCAAATCTCGCAGGTGCTCGTGCATATGGATCAAATTCCAACAGTCCACTTCCACGACACATCTGTCCGGTAGTTTTTGAAAACCCCGCCTTCCATTCCAGCCTCATCTATTCCATATATGCTTATGGCTGTATCCCTGTTTTGTCCACTGAGAAAGCATGCAATGTCTAGGAATATTTGTTGTTCCTCACTACTTCCACGAGACTAGCTTTTGAAAACCCCGCCTTCCATTCCAGCCTGATCTATTCCATATGCTTATGGCTGTATCCCTGTTTTCTCCACTGAGAAAACATGCAATGTCTAGGAATATCTGTTGTTCCTCACTGCTTCCACGAGACATCTGTCCTGTAGCTTTTGAAAACCCCGCCTTCCATTCAAGCCTGATCTATTTTATATGCTTATGGCTATATCTCTGTTTTGTCCACTGAGAAAACATGCAATGTCTAGGAATATCTGTTGTTCCTCACTATCAAGGGCATCATAACTAATTTTCAGCATTCCTTTTACCTCATTGGGAAGTCTCCCCAATTCATCTTCCCACTTAGACATCACTTTTCCAAAAAGGTGCGCCCCATATGCTTTTAAAGATACGGGCAATCCATTACAAGATTCTATGAACTTATCTGATAAACATTCATATCCTTGGCTCGGATAATCTTGGCTGAAGGCATGGGAGTAGAAGAGCTCTCCAAAATATTTTGTGTTAAGCCCAGTCAACGTATAAATTGATGGTATTGCCACTCTTGCTCTTATGTGAACATCTTTATTTCTAGATGCAATCAATATTAAGCTATGGGAAAGGAAATCATGAATTTCAAGGGGCAAAATTGCTCTGACCTGATCCTCATGGTTGACGTCATCGAAAACTATTAAAGCTTCAGAAGATTCGACATGCTTTGTGGGCATTTCTTTACCTTCATCAACACTGTCTACTGGCTTATGGGATCGAGTCAAAGCGCTAGGTTTGAGAAGCTTTAAGAGCATCGATTTACTTTCAGCAACACTGTCTATTGGCTTATCGAATCGAGCCAAATCCTTCAAAAAATTTCTCTGCACCGAAGTTAAAGACCCGTCTTTGATGTCAGATAAAAAGCAGGATTTAGGATAATCTGATTTCTTCATATTGAAGAACTGTTTTGCTAACGTTGTTTTTCCTACTCCACCCAACCCTATGATCCCCACGATCTGAGGCTTTCCCCTTTGCGATTGCTGCAACAGGACTGTATTCTCAAAGACTGACAGCTTGTCATCCAAACCTGTTGGATATTCGGTGGAGCTGGAAGCACCAACTGCGGCGCTCGAAGCAGATGCACACATTGCAGCAGTGGCTGAGCCAACGGTGGAGGTGGATGCACCCATTGCGGCGCTGGAGGCCCATGCGGGTGGAGCTGGAAGCACGCAAAGCAGCGCTGGAGGCGGATGCACCCAGTCCAGCAGTGGAGGCGCATGGATCGGTGCAGCAGGGTGCACCCAGGAGGAGGCTGAAGCAATCGTAGATGGAGGATGCAGCGGTTTGCCAATTGGTAAATAGAAATGGGATGTGATGGTCAACACAAATTGCAAGGGATGAAGATGAATAAGAATTTAGGGTTTTTTAAAAGCGTAAAGAAAGAAAGAAAGTGTTTTTAATCTCTGTGAGGCTAAAAAAATAGTGCATAGATTGTTTTTTTATCTCGCTTTTGTATTTGGCCATTTTCATGTGAAGTTTTACAAATTTATCGACAAACTATAGATTATCCCAAGAACTCGCTGCCAGAATACCTGCATAGTTTTCCGTGTTGTCTTTGAAGGCCTCGCATCTAAAATGAAATGTTTTTCTGTTTCCACTTTTCCGGAGGAGCAAAAAATACATACTCTTTTCTCCCACATTTTTTTTGGCCTTTTCCAGCGCCTTGTTTCACAACGGAGTTGATGAGAATTAGTCCTTAATTGGGAAATAAAAATTTTAGATCTCCAAGAAATATTAGCCCCTATGTACGCCTTTTGTTGATGGTTATGCGTGGGGTTAAACTCTTCAATGTAGTACTTCTTCTTTCTCCTTATCTCTTTCTCCCAAGTATGTTTGTGGAACTTATCCATAACAAAAGTTTTTATCTCTTTACTATTTGTAGGACACATGCTCAAGCAAATACCCCATTTACAAAACCATTTGTTATTTTGCCGCATCCAAGTCTTCTTTCTTTTGCCCAATCTGTCACTAAACACATTTGTAGGCCATCTACCCTCTTCACTTAACAATATAGCATAAGGAACTGCACTTTTAATTTTGAATTTGTTTGTAATCAAACACTTCTGAATTTTCTCAATTTGTTTCCACTGCATCTCGGTTGTGCTGCTGGCCCACAGTTCACAACCGTAGAGAATCACCGGAATCACTAGAAGCCCAAAAAGGGTTAGAGTGGTTTTCCAGTCCCACAGCTCTGCCCCTCTACACCTGTTTTGAAGAACATAAATTGTTTTCCAACCCCCTAAAGTTCTTTTCTTTCTACAACCATCCCAACTTAAATTTCTGTTGAAGTCAATTCTGAGGTATTTGTAGTCTGCAACTTCTTCCAAAATGTTGCCTTCAAAATAGAACTTATGTTGGTTATGTTTTCTTTTGTTAGAGAAAACCACTACTTTCGTATTGCTAATATTGACTTGCATCCCAACCCTTCTACAAAAATTCTCAAGGGAACGTAAGTGCTCTTGCAAACCAAGAGTTGATTTAGCAATCAATATAAGGTCATCTGCATACAAAAGAAGCCTTATAACGAACTTGCCCAAATGGATACCGTCACCCCCTTGCGAATTTAGCCACTCTTCAAGCTTGTCAATATATAACCCAAAAAGGGTAGGAGACAATGGGCAACCTTGCTTGACCCCAATATCGCTTCTAAAACTTTCAGAAATGCCTGGTAAAGTTCTAATTTTGACTTTCACCTCTTCATACATCCTATGCACAACTGCTCTCAAATACCTGGGAACCCCGAGTTCCTCCATTCTTCCCCAAAGCTTATCCCTAGGAACCGTGTCAAAGGCTTTTCTAAAATCAACAAAGCAACAGAAAACTTCTTCCTTTTTTTTCCACACTTTTTCAATGATGTGCCTTAAAGTTATTCAATGATCAACTGTGGAATGTTTAGGTCCAAAACCTGCTTGTCCTTTAGCACGTTTATCTCTTTCTTCTGCCCACTTGCTGATTTTCTTTTCTAACATGCTTGCAAATAACTTTGCAAATAATGGGTTTATCATTATGCTTCTATAACTGGAGGGATTATTGACATCACCACTCTTGAAAAGAGGTATTGCCATACTAGTTGTCCAATCTGTGGGGAGCCCCTGCTGTATGATGTTGTTGAAAATTTTTGTGATGTGAAGTGAAAGAGTTTTTAAGCCCCACTTTAGATACTCTGCTTGGAGTTCGTCTAAGTCTTTTGCTTTTCCAACGCCCAACTTCTTGATACCCATCTCTACCTCTTGCACCGTGAAGAGTTTTGTGTCTGTGTTGACCAAGGGAGGAGGGTCAACCTTGGGGTCCTGCTCATAAAGTTGTCTTGCATAGTCAAACCATTTAGAAGTTGTAATGTTGTTTTCAATTTGCACCTTTTTCGGATGGAGCTCCTTCTAGAATAATTTGGGGTTATTTTTCCCGAAGAAGATTAGTTCTTCTCTCCTTGAAACCATGAACTCAGACTTTTTCTTTTTTACTATCTACTTGTAAGCTTTGAGCTTTATGTTATCCGTGTCTAATTCCTTCCACCTTCTCCTTGCCTTTTTGCATTCCTCATGAAACCAAGCATTAACCGGAAAGCAATTTTTTTCAGACTTCTTAATTTTTGCTCTTTTGCACTCATCAAGTGCGCTTTGAATTAAATGTGCTAATCCATGACTATGAAGGCCATGAAATGAGATTTCCTCCTTCTTGAAGAGCCTCTCTAGCTTTATTTTGAAGGTATTACAATTCTCTGGAGTCAAAAGAATTCTGCCCTTTGGGGGATTTTGTTGAACACACTGAGATTTTGACCCTAATTGCTTATTTCAAGTCCAAGAGAAACTTAAATAAATTGGCTTGTGATCTGATTTTAAGTCCCAAATTTGATCTCCAATCAGCATGACGCAGTCACTTCGCTGAAAGTCAAACTCTCCCCTTATTCGATGCCTTCGTTCTTTGCTTCCCCGTGGTCCCCTTTTATTCTTCGGCAATGTTATTCATCAATTTTGGGAAAATTGATAAATAAACATAATTGGTAGCTTTTATAATATTATATTGCAGTCCCGGCTTATATTTATATTCCACTATATGTTCACTCTATAATAAACTTTCACTCTTTTTAATGTATTATTATTATGAGCCGACGGAATAATATATCAATGATTTATAACAATAACCTTTGTAATAATATGTGGGTCCAACCACCTTAACCTGGCGAACCAATCAACAACGGCGTCGTACCTTGGTTAATTATCGTGCATCTCCGTCACGCGAGGGCCGTCCGATGGCCTGCTCTGAGATCAATGGCCTGTATAGATTCCGCTGCGTGTCCCACGACAGTGCGTTAACGCATGAAATGGTGGTTTTGTGGGACGTCCCAACCACCACGTGTCATCCTCTCAGTGGAATAGCTCCACGACCCAACGATACCGCCTTCGTGTCAAAGGTGGTGCGGAATGGGGGCAATCCACCGTTGTAATTCCACTGTGGTTTTGTGGTACAGTGATTAACCACAGCTATGCACTCGGGTTGCGCTCTCTCTTGTACATCTTAACTTGGGTTACTACCTCCAGTTAGTCTCAGTCCCGGCCTTAATTTAACAAAGCGAGTTATTCTTTCGTATGGGAATTCCGTGAATATTATTGCGGATTCATTACGCAGTCCACACCTACGAGGGAGTAAATCCACAGGGTTTTCCAATAATCTTCACGGGAGTTCAACGGCGAAATGAGCGCAGAACCAGTGTACCATTGTTCCTCAATCAAACAATTTCTTCATTTCTCAGAATTCGAGACAGTTCAATGGCCAATAAGTATCGAAATCACTTAATTGGAAACAATAGTTAACACACAGAGTTTTATTGCAGAAATTCTCTTCCTCTCGCTCTCCTCCTTTTTCAATTACATCCGAGAATACATTTATACATATACACATATGACTCCTCGATTCCTCTATGAGGACCGTTTCGGAAACCAAAAGCCTATTACAATTTATTCAATAACTGAACTGACAGCTAGACAAACTGAGCTATTCGACTTCCTCTGACTCCAATCAATCTAAAGAGTTACAATCAGCTAAGGTATTGACACCTAGCTGTAATAATTCGAATGTTTCCAAACCCTCCTAGCCACAACATGTGGACAAAACTTCCTACATTGCTGGCTAATGCCTAATGCCCCTGCATCAGACTCTTGAGGGCAATTTTCTTCATGGGCTCCTGTCCATGAGCTCCTCCACTGATCTGCCTATCTTCTGCAACATTCCTTCAGTGATCCAAGTGGCATCTTCCTCTAGTTTATCCTTCCATTTGATCAAGTACTGAAAATACTCTTGTCCTCTGGTCCTTTTGAACACTCTCTTGTCCAATATCTTCTCTGGTTGCAATGGCTGAGCTGGAGGTAGCTGTTCTTTCCACTCAATCTGTTCCTTGTCTGGTGATCTGTCCTCTGCACCATCATTTTCATACTTGTACAAATCTGCAACATTAAAAATGGGAGATATTCCAACATCAGGTGGCAATTCAATCTCATAAGCATTTGCATAAAACTTTCTAAGTATCTTGCATGGCCCAATCTTTTTGAACTTCAATTTATTATACTGCTTCTTTGGGAACCTCTCCTTTCTCAAGTGTGCCAAAACCAAGTCTCCTACTTCAAAATGAACTTCTTTTCTGCTCAAGTCTGCTCTGTTTTTGTATTTGATGTTGCTGCCTTGTAATTGTTGTTTCACTTGTTCATGTATGGCCTGGATCTCTGAAGCAAATTCCTCACCATCTGCACTCCTTAGCTCTGCTCTTCCCAAATTTCTTAACTCTGATATTCCTCTGGGGTGCATTCCATAAATAATATGGAATGGACTGTGCCCTGTGCTCCTGTTTGGTGAATCATTATATGCATATTCTGTTTGGGGCAAAATATGGTCCCACTGCTTGGGATGCTCTCCTGCAAGACTTCTTAACAAATTTCCCAGACTTCTATTCACAACCTCAGTTTGTCCATCAGTGTGGGGATGATAAGCTGAGCTGAAACTTAGTTTGGTACCAAGTTTCTTCCACAATGTCCTCCAAAAGTGCCCCACAAATCTGGTGTCTCGGTCTGAAACAATGCTCCTGGGTAACCCATGCAATCTAACAACTTCTTTGAAAAACAAGTTAGCAACATGGGTGGCATCACTAGTCTTATAGCATGGAATAAAATGTGCTATTTTGGAGAATATGTCTACCACAACAAAGACTGCATCATTCCCTCTCTGAGTCTTGGGCAATCCTAGAACAAAATCCATACTCACCATGTCCCAAGGCCTGTCTGGAATAGGCAAGGGAGTGTACAATCCTGCGTTTTGGCTCCTTCCTTTGGCATATTGAAAAATCTTGCAATTCTTCACAAAATTGTCCACTTTTGTTCTCATCTTGGGCCAGAAATAAAAGTGACTTAGCTGCTCATAAGTCTTATCAGTACCAAAGTGTCCAGCAAGTCCACCACTATGCTTTTCTTTGATCAAATTTTCTCTCATGGAACATTTTGGTATACACAGTTGGTTCTTTCTGAATAACAAGTCTTCCTACAGAAAAAAATCCAGCCACTGACTTCTATCTGTTAGAACAGGGTTACTACATGCTTCAAATGCTTCTTTAAAATCAGGATCTATTTTATACAATTCTTTGAGAAAATCGAACCCTGCAACTTCAAAATTAGTCTCTTGAACAAGCAAATGTCTCCTACTCAAAGCATCAGCTACTTTATTGGCTTGGCCACTTATATGTTTCAAAACAAAATTAAAACATTGGAGATACTCAACCCATTTAGCATGCTTATGTTTCAACTTGGGCTACTGTACAATATACTGCAAAGCATGATTGTCAGAATATAATACAAATTCCCTGGACATCAAATAATGTCTCCACTTCTTCAGTGCTTGAACAATTGCATAGAATTCCTTCTCATAAGAGGATTACTTTCTCCTGGTGTCATTCAACTTCTCACTAAAATAGGCTACAGGCCTATCATCCTGACTCAAAACAGCTCTAATGGCCTCCCCACTGGCATCACATTTTACTTGAAATGGTTTGGTGAAATCAGGCAGAATTAAAACAGGCTTCTCTGTTATCTTTTGCTTTAAAACTTTAAAATTTCTCTCTGCTTCAGCAGTCCACTTAAATGGTTGTTTGCTCTTCTTTATGGTCCCAATTATGGGTGCATTAATCTTACTGAAGTTTCTTATAAACTTTCTGTAAAAACTAGAAAGTCCATGGAAACTTCTTACCTCAAAAACATTCCTGGGTGAAGGCCATTCCACAATTGCCTTAACCTTTTCTGGGTCCATCTTCAATCCCTCGGAAAAAACAACAAAACCCAAATACACCAACTCTTCTTTCATGAATGAGCATTTCTTCAAATTTATCAGCAATTTCTCTTGGTGCAGTTTCTTCAAGACATGATTAAGATGCCTCAAATGTTCTTCCTTAGTTCTGCTGAAAACTAAAATATTATCCAGATACACTATCACAAATTTACCAATGAACTCTTTCAATACTTCATTCATGAGTCTCATAAAAGTGCTAGGTGCATTTGATAACCCAAAAGGCATTACCATCCATTCATACAGTCCTTCATTTGTTTTAAAGGTAGTTTTCCACTCATCACCCTCTCTTATCCTAATCTGATGGTATCCACTCTTCAAATCTATCTTTGAGAAATATTTAGCACCACTCAAACAGTCCATCAAATCCTCAATTCTGGGTAAAGGGAATCTGTACCTGATTGTGATCTTATTAATTGCTCTGGAATCAGTACACATCCTCCAGCCTCCATCTTTCTTTGGGCTCAAAACCGCTGGTACTGCACATGGACTCAGACTTTCTCTGATCAGTCCTTTGTCCACCAACTCCTGTACTTGTCTCCTGATTTCTTCATTTTCTTTGGGAGTCACTCTGTAGGCTGCCTTATTTGGCAGATTTGAACCAGGGATAAAATATATCTGATGGCTGATCTTTCTCACAGGTGGCAGCTCATCAGGTAAATCATCCACAACAATGTCACAGTAATCATCTAACATCTCTTGGATTTCGATTGGCAAATCAGAAATCTTTGTAGAAGTAAGAACTACTTTTGGTTTACAAACTAAAGCAAAGCTTACCTCTTCTTCTTCTATCTGCTGCAGATATTCCTTCCCGCTCAGCAACAAGGTCTTTGGATTAATCACTCTGCTGGATGGCTCTCCTTCTTCCATGGGAATCAATATATGATGTACCCCATCTTTGAAGAACTTGTAAATGTTCTTCTTGCCATCATGCACTGCTGCTCTGTCAAATTTCCAAGGCCTACACAGCAGTATATGACACACATCCATGGGCATTACATCACACAAAACTTTGTCCTTGTATCTGCCCATTTGCAGCTCTATTTCACACTGTTCTTTTACAACCAGCGGGTGCCCTTTATGCAGCCAGGACACCCTGTAGGGAGTGGAGTGCTCCCTAGTCTTCAACTTCAGTTTTTCTATCACCTCAGTGGAAACCAAATTGTCTGTGCTGCCACTATCAATGATTAGCTGGCAGCATTTCCCTTGGACTTTGCATATGCTCCTAAACAAAGTCTTCCTTTGTGCAGGTTCAGTGACTTCTTTGGTTTGTTTCAACAGGACCTTATTAACCACCAAGGACTCTCCCCTCTCTGGAAGAACTTTTTCTTCAATTTCTGCTTCTTCTTCAATCTGGGCAACAACAGCATTTCTTGGGCCAACACTCACATTCTCTGGACATTCATAGTGCTTGTGTCCCACTCCTTGACATCTATAACACCTCAGCTCTCTGCCTCTGCCTCTGTCTCTGCATCCTCTTCCTTTTCCTCTGTAAGGACCCCTTCTACCATTTGCATCCTCCTCTGTAGATGCATTCTGAGGTGAGCTACTGTTAGCTCCATCCCTGGGTGTAGGCTTTCCTCTACCACCCTGACTTCCCTTCCCACGGAAAGTACCTCTCTTCTTGGCAGATTGTTTCCTCAGGAGTTTCTCCTCTGCTTTCAAGGCCATCTGGTATGCCTCTTCCACTGTCTTGGGAGACAAGAGACCAATCTCATCTTGGATCTCCAGCTTGAGACCATTCACATATCTGGCAGTCTTTTCTGGTGTATCTTGGAATTTCCCAGCTCTTATGCTCACTCTGTAGAACTCCTCTGTGTATTCTTTTACTGTCAGCAACCTCTGTCTCAGGTTTTGCATTTGTCTATATAATGTCAGCTGGTAATCACTAGGCAGGAATTTACCTTTCAACTTGGCCATCATTCTAGTCCAGCTCTTGATAGGCTGCTTGCCAATCCTCCTCCTTTCTGCCTGCACTCCATCCCACCAAAGTGCAGCATGTCCTTTCAGCTTTGTCACTGCAAATTTGACCTTCTTGTCTTCACTTATTTCTTCATAATCAAAACACTTGTTTAGTTCAATTATCCAGTCCACCAACTCCTCGAATTCAGTCCTCCTGCATAGCTTGATACTTTGATCTCAGGCTTAACTGCAGACCCCAGAACAGTTCTGAGGAGCCTCAGGTCAGGAGGAATTTCAATTTCTTCTGCTGCTTATGTTTCAGGTTCGCCGATGTCTTCAGGATCTCTGGTCTGTCTTCACTCCACGGCATCCATTCTAGCCTCGACCCTCTGCAACACTTCCAACACTTCTGCGTTGGCTACAGGTTTCCTTCTGCCAGCACCTCTACCAAGTCGGATTGCCATGTCAGCAAACAGCTCAAACTTCCCCCTCTAATACCACAAATGACGCAGTCACTCCGCTGAAAATCAAACTCTCCCCTTATTCGATGCCCTCGTTCTTTGTTTCCCCGTGGTCCCCTTTTATTCTTCGGCAATGTTATTCATCAATTTTGGGAAAATTGATAAATAAACATAATTGGTAGCTTTTATAATATTATATTGCAGTCCCGGCTTATATATATATTCCACTATATGTTCACTCTATAATAAACTTTCACTCTTTTTAATGTATTATTATTATGAGTCGACGGAATAATATATCAATGATTTATAACAATAACCTTTGTAATAATATGTGGGTCCAACCACCTTAACCTGGCGAACCAATCAACAACGGCGTCGTACCTTGGTTAATTATCGTGCATCTCCGTCACGCGAGGGCCGTTCGATGGCTTGCTCTGAGATCAATGGCCTGTATTGATTCCGCTGCGTGTCCCACGACAATCCGTTAACGCGCGAAATGGTGGTTTTGTGGGACGTCCCATCCACCACGTGTCATCCTCTCAGTGGAATCGCTCCACGACCCAGCGATACCGCCTTCGTGTCAAAGGTGGTGCGGAATGGGGGCAATCCACCGTTGTAATTCCACTGTGGTTTTGTGGTATAGTGATTAACCACGGCTATGCACTCGGGTTGCACTCTCTCTTGTACATCTTAACTTGGGTTACTACCTCCGGTTAGTCTCGGTCCCAGCCTTAATTTAACAAAGCAAGTTATTCTTTCGTATGGGAATTCCGCGAATATTATTGCGGATTCATTACGCAGTCCGCACCTACGAGGGAGTAAATCCACAGGGTTTTCCAATAATCTTCACGGGAGTTCAACGGCGAAATGAGCGCAGAACCAGTGTACCGCTGTTCCTCAATCAAACAATTTCTTCATTTCTCAGAATTCGAGACAGTTCAATGGCCAATAAGTATCGAAATCACTTAATTGGAAACAATAGTTAACACATAGAGTTTTATTGCAGAAATTCTCTTCCTCTCGCTCTCCTCCTTTTTCAATTACATCCGAGAATACATTTATACATATACACATATGACTCCTCGGTTCCTCTATGAGGACCGTTTCGGAAACCAAAAGCCTATTACAATTTATTCAATAACTGAACTGACAGCTAGACAAACTGAGCTATTCGACTTCCTCTGACTCCAATTAATCTAAAGAGTTACAATCAGCTAAGGTATTGACACCTAGCTGTAATAATTCGAATGTTTCCAGACCCTCCTAGCCACAACATGTGGACAAAACTTCCTACATTGCTGGCTAATGCCTAATGCCCCTGCATCACAGCACTTCCTCCATTTTCTCACACAAACTATGCGAGCAAATTACATAATCTACTACACTTTCTCCATTGTAAGTATTGCAAGTGAAATTACCAGACTTTTCCCATCTAGCCAAACCATTAAAAATGACTAAATCGAAAGCCCCACATAATGTAAGCAATTGTTCTCCAAAGAGATTGCAGCCTTTATCCTCTGAAATTCGTTCCCACTGATGATTACTCTCTTCTGTAAGCTAGATAGGGTCACTGTCTTCTTTACAACAAAGAATGCTATCTTGTTCACCTGCAGTTCTAGCATTGAAATCCCCCACTATAAGGACTTCACCTAGCTGAGAATATATTGCAATATCTGTTTTTAGGGCTGCAAAGGGATCTTTGTGATCAAGCCCTCTACTTTTGTAGATTTTTGAAACTTGCGGTGCAAAATAGCATGCTACAATTCTGATGTGATTTTCATTTTCTGATATTTTAAGCCAGACAAATTGCTTATTTGGGTCTTCTTTTTCTAGCTGAATGAAACGACCTTCTTTTTCTCTTACTAATACCATGATACCCTCATGCCCTTTGCCATTCCCTGCTGCCTTGTTCCACACTGCTATCTTCCAGTACCCTTAAAACAAGGGTGTCTTGTACCCTTCATGCTCATGTGTTTCTATGAGGCAAATTATGTCTCTACCTTCAGTAATAGGTCCTAACCCAGGTCCTCGTCTCCATGGGTAGCCCCTGCAGTTCCAACAAACTAATCTTAAGGAAACCTGGGTAAGACTTGATTGTTATTTGTTTTGACATGCAAGACTCACAGTTGAGTCTTTGTCCCTGCTTTCCCATACTGACCTTGCTTCCTCATTTCTTGCTGAAGAGTTTGGTGCCTCTTCTTTGTTATCATTTTGCTACCTTGTTTTGGAAGGAGGTCCAAATTGCGCTATCACGGCTTTACCTTTATAAATCCATGCTCTTTTTCCCTCATCTCTTGTTGCCCTAACTTTTGTCATTTCGTCCCTCCTTTCCTCTTGTTGTCTTACAGTTAAATCTTCTTCTAGAAAAAACCGAGAACCCCTCAAGAGCTGCTTCTTGCTTAGAATGATATCTTTATCATGCAAGTTGGGCATGATGACTTCTATGGGCCTGGATCTCTCACCGTTAAGCTTACCTACTCTCCATGCTTGACATATTTGTCCTTGCCATTGGAGCTTGTCTTTCAAGAAGTCTCTTGCAAGGTCAAGAGTACATTCATTTTTCCCATAATCTTTCGCCCCTTTAATAATTATGTTTGTTTCTCTATCATGTCTTTCCATGCTTTCTCTATCTTGCATGTTGTTAACCTGAATGTTTGTTTCTCCTTCCCTTTAAGCACAATTGCTAATAACTTGAGACCAGGTTTTGGAGAGTTTTGCAGAATATCCTTTCCTCCCTTCTCTAGATGTTTCTTCATTGTTGTCTATTTGGGCAATTGTTTTCCCCTTATCCTGAGATGGCTTCGCATTCGTCACCTCTGTTTTCTCCACTGCAAATTTCTTCATGTTTTGCATCTTCGTTTTCATGCGTTGCCAGTCATTTTTCCCTATTCGGAGGGCTTCCTGCAGTAATGACACTTGTTCCTTAAAAAATTTGTTGCTTTCTGCTAAAGCCTGGTTTTTAGCTGTTGTTATATGGATTGTATAATCTCTTTCCAGCTCTTTAGCTTCTACTACTTCCAACCTTTCTTTTACATTTTAAAGTTCTTTCACATAAAGATCAGATGACCAAGTGATAGGTGTGGATGTGGGACTATATAAAACATAATCATCAATGACTTTTCCTTTTCCTTTGGACTTGTTGCCACATGCTTGCAAAGAAAACTTGTTTGAATGTTATTTTTTGCAAAGAGTATTTTCCCTTTGAGACACTTTTTTCCTTGTCTGCTCCCATTTTAGACGAGCTAGTCTCCATTTTAAAATGCCTCAATATTGTTTGGCATTGACCCAGACCCACTTCCCAGTTTTGGCTGATGAGGCAATTTTCACTTGCCCAGCTATATCATTTGTTTACATGGGTTATAAAGATTCTTGTCCCATTATCATGATGATATTAAGGGAAATCAAAGTCTCTGCCCAAAACTAACCCTTTGTTTTATGCCCCTTCACTATCTGTTGGTCTGACCACTGAAAACTTGCTGCTTTGCTCACTGTCCTTGCCCTCGCTGCTCTGCCCACTGTCCCTGTCCTCTGTGCTACTCTATGAGATGAGTGAAATAGTAAGGAACTTAAAGCTCTTCCTTACCATTTAGAAATTGCTGAGAAAACAAGTGACTTCATTGCTACGAACTTGAACCTCTACAAAAACATTGGAACTCATTCCAGAAATCATGTGTAATGTTGAAATGGCTTAGGAAATACGATGTGACTGGGCCTCCTCTGACCTAGCAGTCGCATAGTCATACAGTATTGCTAGCAAGGCCTTATGCGACTCGCCCTTTATGCAACCTTGCGACTCATTCGATGTTTGATTGACCGAGACTCCAATGTTGCTACTCCACTTCATTTAGCATGTATGAGGAGTGAACCAAACCAAGTGTGGGCTACTGTAGCTGCATTAACCATCTAACTGTATCATCCTAAAGCCAAGGAAGTCACACATTCCATCTAATCACTCAGTCGCATTGGGGAGTATCAGCCAAGAAGACAGGAGATGCGACCTCTCCCTGGGTCGCTAAGTCGCAGAGTGGCTAATTAATGTCGTATTCGTAGATTTGCGACTATGCAACTCCTTTACGCAACCTTGCGACTCATTAGATGTTTGATTTGACGTCTTCCTGGGTCGCTAAGTCGCAGAGTGACTAACTAATTCAGTGTTCGTAGTTTGCGACTATGTGACTCCCTTATGCAATACCCTGAAATTGTCAAAGTTGAAGTCGATCCGCTAATGGACAGATCAATCCGTGTGCAGCTCAGACGAGACCACAAAAGGTAAGAGCAGAAAGCGGACTTGCAGCCTGGGAAATGAACGTTTCGGGCTCATGTGCCAGATTTATATGTGAAACCCCTGAAGCACCAGCATTACTGTTTTCTGGAAGAAAGATCTCTGTTACCGTCAGTGCACTGCAGGATGATTCTGAAAGCTATCGAATATCGCTCTCCCTGTGAACTGAAAGCTTGAAAGTTCTACATTAAATAATTAAAACTTCAAAATCTGTGTTGAATGCATACCTATAGCCTGCTTCTGTGTGAACGGGAAAGCTACGCAGCTCTAAAGTAATTAGGTAAACTTTCCAGTCAGAAAAAGACAGGACTGAGAAAAGGCTATATAGAGGCGCGGGGGAGCCGGAGTCACAGCTAGGTATAAGTAAGAAGAAACGATGTGGCTCTCAAGTTAATGCAGAGGGCGCATGCGCTGACCTGACCTCATTTACTGCGGTGCCCTATAATGTTGTGTCGGCATGTTAGCGCACCATCAGCGCACTGAGTTGCAACTCATCCCAATTGCTAATTATCTGTCAACACACGGGAGGAATATATATACAATGTTAAAACAAGTGGTTCACCGTGATTAATCTGTAGTTATGCACCCTATGTAGCTCTATCGCTTCGTTGGGTCCCATGGGGCCCTGGCTTCATCGTGTCTTTGATTCGTTCTGCACTTCAAAGATGCGTGATAACGTTTCCCAATATTATAATAGCCTGGATTTTGGATTTTCAACGAGAGTAGTTAAAAAGTGGATCGATTGGTCTTCATCGATGGGCTTTTTTAATGGCACACCCTTTAAAAGCATTTGCGGTGTGGAGCTCTATTATTCCTGAACTGGATAAGAAGGAAATGGCTTTGTAACGGACTGAAATGAGTCGAGAAAGAAGACGAGCAACATACGGGGCAAGGAATTTACACACTTTGTTTTTGAGTGATGACGGCAAGTAAGGTGTATTTCCACTCCAATCAAATTTATCATGACAAATGGCTTATTAACAAGCACATTTTTGAATTTTCCACCATCAATCAGTGAATTATTATTGGGCTCATCTCTTCATGATACCAAAACAAGCTTTGGCTGAGATTAACACGATAATGGTTAGATTTATATGGAATGGGGGTAAGGAGAGTAAAACCATACACTTGGCTCGTCTGGAGTGTATTACTAAGCTAAAGGAGAAGGGTGGCTGGGGGTTGCTGGACCTTGATACTTTTGGAAAGTCACTTATCTTTAAATCTATGTGGAGATGTATAACAAAAGGAGGTCTCTGGGCGGAGATCATAAGACTTAAGTACATCGGCTTGAAGGAATCCGAGGACATCCTCATCTCGGTATGGGAGGAAGTCAGATGCAGATCAGAAATATGGAGAGGTTTTTGTAAGTGTTGGCCAATATTTACAGAGAAACTCGAATGGAAATTTGGAAGTGGTAATAAGATACAGATTGGTAGTCAGCAGCTATACGATCATGGACAAATAATTAACCTAGAGAGAGAAATCATTGTCCATTTAAATCATAGAGGTATTTTCTATATGGGACATATGATAAAGGAGTGGGAAAACGATATACCGAGATGGAAGAATCATAGGGAGATGGGTTTAGAAGAGATAAGAAAAGAGGATTGGGATAATTATATCAATATGATCAGATGTTTGGGGTTGAGAAAGGACGCAGGAGGTGACAGAATGACCTGGGGAGGGACTCTAATGGATAAACAGATTTGCACAAAGGAGGTCTACATTGCATTAACAAATAAAAGACCGGGACAGGAACCGAACAATTGGTTCAAACATTTGTGGAAGGTTAAGGTGCAGGGAAAAATGATCATTCTCAAGTGGCTTATTTGGAAAAATCGAAACTTGACCTGGGAAAATTTACAAAAGAAGCGCTGGCAGGGACCGGGTAAGTGCATGATGTGTGAAGATCATGTGGAAGACAACACACACCTTTTCTACCGTTGCCCTTTTGCCATAGAAACACTTCATATACTGTCTCTGTACCTCAAATTGTCATTTCCTAAGTACAGATCAATCACTGATTGCATTAGTTGGTGGTTTAGGAGGGGGAATCATTTAAGAGCTACTCCTATATTATTCCACTGGTACTTATGGTGTGGCAGGAATAGAAAGATCTTTGAAGGAAAGTTGTGTACGCCATTGGATATATGTATAAAGGTTTATAGTTCTATGGAGAAGCCGAAGTTAAGTCAAAAACCTTCACAGGATGTATCGAAGAGGCTGAGACCTTTTGAAATTCACTATCCAGCCGGTTTTTTTGACGGGGCATCACAAAACTAAAACTGTGGATGTGGGGCATGGTTAATGATTACTCTGAAATGCCACTAGAATATCTACTGGAATGGCGGAAGAGGAACCAATATGAGAGCTGAAATTATTGCGCTGTGGGGACTGTTGTGGTTCACTACACAACTTTATATGGAGGATCTTTGGGTCTTCGGAGACTCGAAAGTTATTATTGAGCACATGAACAAAGGAACACAACTAAATCCCGACTCCCTCATCCACTGGATGGAAAGGATTAAAGCTTTGAAGAGATCCTTTCTACTATAAATTTTTGTCATGTATACAGGGAAAAAAACAACGAAGCGGACAGATTGTCAAAAAGAGGATTGAGAGGGAGATTCGGGGAAATGTATTATGTGTAGAAATTATATAACTGATGTGTTATATGTCCAAGATTCTCCTGATCTCACACTATTTTAACTTCATGCAAAATACAAAATCTATTCCACCATTGATCATTTACGGAAATTAAATCAAGATTGCAATGCACACATGAAACAATAAAAATTCACACACATTAACACAATTGTTTAACGGGAAAGCCTAAAGCTAAAAACCCCAACTATCTGTATATAATATATGTCATAGAGATCATGTAACAATCCTCATACAAAGCTGATCATATCAAGCTCTCAGTACAATACAATCGCTACACACTAATCATGCCCGATCTTGCAAATCCATGCACCGATCTTTGCCACATGCTAGCCTGCCTCTACTACGCAATCCCTGCTGAAGAATGGCTCTGAATGAGTTTGAATTACTCCAGCCTTGCTCACGCAATCCTCATTGGCATCTCCACTAAGTGTTGGATGCAATCAATGCATGACTATAGTCACAACTGATAGTCACACTTGCCCTTTCACATATCTCTCTACTGGTCTCCACTGAAACTACCATGCACTGTAGTTAACTGATGTATTCTTCAGTTGATTAATGAGTTAGTATTTTTGAATTAATTAACTCCACTCTCACTAGTGTATCAATCAGTTAGACTAGATACAACTAGCTCAACTGAGTCTAACTGAGTTAAACTAAATACAACTCCGCCAACTACTTCTCCAACTCCATCAAACTCTGCCACTTGAGTTCTAACTGAGTCCTCTATGCAATAGCTCCAATAAACCCTCAGGAATAGCATAATTCCTTCTGTCAGCTGTTGTGCCACATCTGTGCACTTAATTGAAGTGCTCCAAGAGAATAATATAATGTTTAGAGTCCAAATATTATTAAGAGCTAATAATATTTGACATATCTATTTTTAGACTGGCAGTCTAAAAATAGACTCCGCCCAATGTGTCTAAAAATAGAAGTCCATCTATTTTTCCAACTTGACCAACCATCCACAAATAGCATCCTGCAACTCATAGAATATGATCGACATGTCTAAAAATAGACTTTGCGCCAAAAATAACCTGCTGGCCCACTTAGTGAAGGCGACTCTTTTCACTAAGCTCATCATCTTGTTGAATCTCAACACTCCCTTTCAACAAGATAGGGATTATCTGCCACCCTGATCCTGTCTCTATGGTATTCTAATTTTCTCCTAGTGAGCGCCTTCGTCAGAATATCTGCATCCTGATCCTCTATAGGAATGTAAGAAAGCAACATGATCTTCCGCTACACACAATCTCTGATATGATGGTACCGGATGTCAATATGTTTAGATCTATCATGAAATACTAGATTAACCGAGAGTTTAATGCAACTCTGATTATCACAATATATCACTGTAGGATCTAAATGAGAACCGAACAAACCGACCAGGATCTTCCTCATCCATATAGCCTTGCATGTAGCCAAACTTGCTGCCATGTACTCGGCCTCCACTGAATTGAGTGCCACGGATCTTTGTTTCTTGCGGTACCAAGAAACTGCTATAAATCCGATACTGAAAATCCCTCCAAATGTTCTCTTTCTGTTCGTTGGGCTTCCTGCCCAATCTGCATCCGTGAAGCCATGCAGCTTCACCTCATCCGACTATATGTACCACAATCCATACCCAGATGTGCCCCTGAGATACCTCAGGACATGCTTGCCTGCCTTCCAAAAGAGCTTGGTAGGCTTCACCATCGCTTGTGAAAGCTGGTTCACAGCATAGCATATGTCTGATCATGTATTGACTAAATACATGAGCGAACCAACCAACTGTCGATAAACAATGGCATCCACTACCTCTGCCGATGTAGCATCCTCTTTCCTCCAACCACCAGGAAGAGAAGTGTCAATAGGCTTGCAGCCTTGCATGTGAAACTTCTCCAGTATCTCCCGGGCATACTTGCCTTGAGACACAAACATTTCACCTTTCCACTGCCAAATTTCCAATCCCAGGAAATAATGAAGGAGGCCCAAGTCCTTCATCTCGAACTCCTTTGCAAGATCTGCCTTGCATGAGTGTATCAACAGTTCATCACCCGTTAGTATTTGTTGAAGAGGTAAATCCCCTCTGCGGACAGAAGCGATCCCTACTAGCTCAGATCGGGTCTAGCAACAATCAAACACGCTACAGTGTAGGTTCCTAATTGCAAATAAACCGACTTGCGATGAAGGCTTACCTGGAATCCAACGCTGTCGTTTGTAGAAGAGGTGGTGCTCCCGTTCCTTCGCCCTGGCGAATCACAATCCTTCCGATCTTAACAAACTCCAGTATATACAACTATATGTCAGTCGAAGAGGACATAACTCATGAACATAATCAAGAACAAGAGTGGAACCATAACCAACAGTCTCTTATCATTAATGAGTCAAAAGAAGAATACAACCATAGCTTCGACGCAGCACTCTCCTTTGGCGGGTCGTCAGCGAAACATGTCTCGATAAAGCCTGTCAAGGATGGGACAAGCCTCTCTCTCCGGATACTTGACAATAATCTCCTTGCTTGGATTTGGCCTTAAGGGAATCAAGAAGGCTCTTGCAGCATAAGGATGTGAAAGCTCTTGGGAACTAGCTTGCAAAGGAGATGAGCAAGCTTTTATAGATGGAGGAAGGGGAATTGGGATTCCTATAATTATGGGATTTGCCCTATCATCAAGGAAGCTTCCATGAGAGGTGGTAAACCACTTCCTCTCTATGGAAATCCGTAGCCAAACCTCCCAACTCAAGATAGATATCAGTCCAGGAATTTGTTAGGATGAAACTTCCACCATTTATTTTTAAAAAACACCTCTTAATATGGTTGGCGCGGGAGCGGCTCTATGACAGAGCGCCAATTGGCGCGCCCTCTTTGGAGGATTTTCCCCCTTGGCGCGAGGGTTGAACTGTGGAACCGCACCAATGGAAAAAGAGCTATTTTTAGGGTTTTTTGCAGGGAGATGTCTTTAGGGCAATGAAAGCTCATCTTCAGAGGGATGCAATGAAAGTATTTTCAAGTCTTGTCTCCACTCACAGGTCACAGAATGAGCCCTCCAATGTGCGGGATGGGGAATGGCAGGGACGGTGACAATTTGCTGTGTAACAGATGCCCCCTAAAGCATGAGGCCCGAGAGAGAGAGAGGGATGAAATGCTTTACGAGAACATGTCGACTGAAAACACTGCCATCGGAAAACCTGTGGAGCGAAGTACAATTGATGTCTCAGATACATGATATATATGCGTGGTATGGGCGCAGCCATCCATAACAGAGTATACAATAATCTAGATCCGAGGCATGGGCGCAGCCATCCCGAGAGGATCGATAAATAGACTCAGGTATGGTCGCAGCCATCCAATCAGTGAATCATGTAAATAATCCTAATAATCCACAAAATCGCAGCCTGGATTACAACAGACACAATCCAGGGTCTTGCGCTCCATCTCGACACGAACAAAGTACAAGTTCAAGCATGCGAATATGTGAGCTGAAGTCGAACATGCAAGAACATCGTCTGATTACCAGCCAATGATGAAAGCTGTTAACAGACATGAGAGGAACCACCAATAATGACAATGGTCCTCAAGGTACTATAGGTACAATCTACGGCATGTGAATCAATGAGATGACGTCGAACATCCGTAGAATCACTCGATTGGAGGCAAATGACGAAAACCTCACATCGAACGCGACGAACCTACCATTGAGGCATGCAGGCTCCAAGGTACCATAAAGGAGTCTCTAGATCAACTTCCCGGATAATGAGCCGAAGTCGACAGGAAGTGACCTTGATCGAAGGTGGGCCATAATGTTTCCCACATCATCGACATGAGACAGAGGAACATGATGTTTTTTGTGAATCATATGAGAATCAGAGGAAGGTTGATACTTTGCAGAGGTCAACTTCTCTTGAACATATAACGGCACATTAGTGGTTTTGGCATTATTTGACATCAACGGATCAGAGGTCATGGTGACGAGGCAACGAGCAGATGAGAGGTCAAAAGGGATTATCCAAACCCACGGAGGCAAGTGAAGAACGAGATGAGATGTCCCCAACCCGACATGAATGCAAACAAGTGCCATGTTCAAGAGCGACATACTGCCGACACGACAATGATGCTGGTTCCATTTTTCCCCCACCATTTCTGGCGAGTACCCAAATAATTTTTGATAACAAGCTTGAAGGGGATAGCATATGCTTGTAATATAAGTCCGCCCTTCGGGAAAATCCATCCTAGTACATTTAACAAGCCCTAGGAAGGAGAAACTCGGAGAACGTCATTTCGACTGAATCTAATGTCATCAGGGTTTAACGAGTCTGACAAAGGAAGAACTCGGCGTCTTTTCATATTTAGAGAGTTTGAAAAGACAGCGGAAAAGTAAACTCCAGCGGTCCCTTTTCGTAGATATTTCCTCGGACCCGAAAAGGTAGAAAACAATATCCGAGAAAACCTCCTAGTCGCGATAGGCTAGGGTATTCCTTTTTTGTAAATAATCTATCCCAACCCGAAAAAGGGGTAAACGTATACTGGGTAGATGTCGATTCATGTCCACTTTAACGAGATCGAAACGACAAGGGCCTCGACAATCTTTTCATGTTTAGAGAGTTAGAAAAGAGCTTAAAGATGACTCCAAAGTGACTTTTTCGTGTATTTACCGAGTCCAAAAAAGTATAAAATACAACTCGTTTCACTTGTTGAAGTCGCGTAAAAACCTGTTGCTGCACAAAAAGTAAGTGTAAAACCCATTTTTGACAAAATATATCAAAATATTTAGAAAAATAAGTTTCAAAACCTATTTTGAGTTCAAAAATTTATAAATATGTCAAATGGTAAAAATAAAATTACTTTTCACTATTTACCTCACTGAAGAGCAGTAGTGGTCCATTTTGTGTGCGAACTTCTGACGGCGATTGCGACTAATCCGGGCTACCATTCAGATTCCCGTCTGTTCTAGGTAAGAGGCGCTTCTTTGTACTCCATTTCAATCCATTTTTCATAAATTTTTATTGCATATTAGACTTCTGTGAGGAATTTTTAAATTTTTAGGGCTCTGCCCATTGGCGCGGGTATCCGGCACGGACCTACGCCAATGGCATTTTATTTCCAAAGGGCCCACGCCAACTGGCGCGACTGTTGCCAGCGGAACAATCCAATTTTCCGTTTGAAATTCCCACACAATGAATGAATTGCATGAATTTTTTAAGGATAGCAGAGGTCTAATTGAAGTTGTTTGACCATGTGAATGCAGGCAACCGATCAAAATGGTCATTGAGTGGAAAGAGAGGGAGCACGGGGAAGAGGATGAACAGGCCATGGAGAATGAAACTTGCATGAATGCCCTTAAGAACTGTGGGCTTAAAAAATTCTTCCTAACACCTTGCTTAGGAGCTCAGCCTGAGCTCCTACAGTACCTGATCAGCATATGGGACAAACATGAACAAGTGTTCAAGTTGCGGGACCAGGTATTAGAACTGGAGGTTTCTGATGTATACTTCATAACCGGACTATCGCGCAGAGGTCCGGTACCCATATTGATAGGGAGTAGACCGTCTGGTGAGAAGATGGAGCAAGTGATGGCACGAGTGTGCCAAGGGGCACGACTGGGATCAGGAAGTGGAAAGGTGGACATCCATACTATTCCTGATCTAGCACTCAGGGTAGTGCTTCATACCATCACGCGGGCCGCGGGATCACAGGCACCGCACAAGGCAACAAAGGCCCAAATCTTACTGGCTTCAGAGTGCATGAGTCCCCTATTATTCGACTGGGCCACAGCAGTGACAATAAACATCAAGAGACAGCTCACGAAGTGTAAGCAGGCCAAACTGAAATAGTTTGGTTACGGTTCTATCTTGGAATCGTTTATTCTGGAACGATTACCAATATTCCAAGGCCAAGGGGCTGTAGTAGCTGAGTCGATTCCACGAGAGCCAAGAATGGCTCGTTGGGCGGCACTAATGCCCAGAGCTGGAGGAGGCCAACAGATGTCCTGGAGGCCGGAGTTTTTTGGGTGGTTGCGGCGTCATTTGATTGTAGTGGAAGACTAGCCATATGCAGGAACCGATTTCACTGGAGACCCAGATCTCCCACTTTCGGAAGGAGATGATTGGGACGAGGAGTTGGGTATGACCTCTTCTCTTTTTTATTTTTATATTTTATGTTTTTTTGGTAATACATGTTCTTTCTGACACATTTTATATACATGCAGACGTGGGCCTAGAGAGACCAGCCAGTATGTCTCCTATCGCGCGGAAGACTCTTCCCGCACCTGATCCTCTGGCAGAGGGTGCAGAGGGGGGGGAGTTGATCCAGAATCTCGAGGGTATTTCCCGAGGGATCCCAGACTACGCCCGACTGGCAGATGTACCGATGGCGTACCAGAGACATACGGTGGGAGTGCCTAGTCACCTCCACCAACTTCTGAGACGCTTAGTGCGTGCAGTCACTTGTTATCATGAGCACCATGCGGATTAGACTCCTAGGGCTTTTATCATGCATATTTTTTGAGAGACATGTCGTCTCCAGATGTATTAAGATGAACATGTATATTTTTTATTTAATGTGATGCACATCATGCAAACATTCGATATCTATATATATACATATCTATTTCTGGATGGATTTTCCTTTTACATGTGATGATAATTTACAAATTGCGCAAATGTCTATCTAGAACCAAATTAGCTACTGCATCAGTTAACGTATTCATATGCCTGGGTATATGTTGATATGTAATATAGTCAAAATTTCTTTCCAGTAAACGAATACGCAGATACAAACGTAAAATGGATGGGTTTCTTACTGAATAGTGTCCGTTCAGTTGTGATACTACAAGTTGCGAGTCTAGATACACAAGAAATTCATGGATACCGAGGTTTACAGCCACGATTAATAATTTTAACACAGCACTATATTCTGCGATGTTATTTGTAGTACGTCCTAGACACACACCTTGCAGGTTGACCAACTCACCAGCAGGATCGTAGATTACCCAGGCCGCCGAAGATAGATTCCTGGTACTGCGGGAGGCACCATCCGCGAAACCAACAAATGGATTGATGGACATCTGCACAATCAGGAAGACCCGATCAGCAGAAAGATGTTTACATCGCAAACCACACCACAGATGCACACAAATGAAAAGCACACACCTATGTACACACACTACACCAAAAATCACTTTAGGCGTAGTATTTTTTGAGGTACAGCCCATTTCTGGGTTGCGCCAGTGGAACTCCTTCATAATCTATAAGCTCATAAGCCCCATTCTTCAAAACGCGTTTTACTATGTAGGGCCCATGCCACATAGGTTGGAACTTACCGGCCCCAAGCTTGTCATGCGCTTGATCGTATAGGAGGACGAGGTCTCCTTCGATAAAGGAACGTGGAGAAACTGATTGATCAAAGTGAGCTTTGACCCGCTTCTTTTGTGCTTCAATGACTAAAGCGGCTAAATGGTGGGTTTCATCTAACCATTCCAGATACAAAATACCTCTTCCTCAGCAGAAGTATCGGGTAGAAGTTCCACAACTAATTTCAAAGAAGGAATCTCGCATTCAACCGGAAGAGTTGCTTCCAGACCATACACCAATTGAAATGGTGTGAATCTAGTTGCACTCTTTGCAGACGTCCGGTAGGCCCATAGAGCTGAGAACAGTTGGAGGTGCCAATTGGATTTGTGAATACCAACTGTTCGTTGAAGCATAGTGACCAAAACCTTGTTCACTGCTTCAACCTGGCCATTTGCCTGAGGGTAATATGGCGTTGAGCTATCGTGACGTAAGCCCAACCTTGAAGTCAGCTCAGCCATCATATAATCTCGGAAATGAGTACCATGGTCAGTAACGATGGCTTGAGGGACCCCGAAACGTGCAATGATGTGGTTGAAGATGAATTGAGCAGCTGTCTTACCGTCGGCAGCAAGTGTAGGCATCGCTTCGGCCCACTTAGTGAAGTAGTTGACAGCGAAAATTATATACGCATGCCCCCCGGCCGAATGAGGGTTACACATCATAAAATCCACACCCCATTTTGCAAAAGGGCCGACGGTAATAACAGGATGCAAAGGGAGAGGTGACGCACGCATCTTGCACTGAAACACCTGGCACGCGTGACATTTACGGATTGCAACGATACAGTCTTTGAATATGGATGGCCAGAAGTAACCTGCTTGCAGAATTTTCTGGGCAATGGCATATCCGGACATATGTCCACCACAGGTGCCACTTTGGCAGTCATTTAGGACCCTTTCAGCCTCTTCCAAGGTTAGGCACCGACAGAGCACCGAATCTACTCCAACGCGGTATAAGGTATCTCCTACGATGCGGTAGGGTTGAGACTGATGCCGAATCCGTCGTCGGGCATCTTTAGTCAACTCAGACCGAAATGTGGAGGTCTGAAGATACACGATTATGTCACCGTACCAAGGGTCACGAGTACTGATGAGGAAAAGAGTTTCGTCCGGGATATGATCCTCGGAGAGTGAAGGAGTGGAGTCTGTCGGGAGCGAGCATATAAGATCTGCGAAAACAAGTGATTTGGTTGACTTAGCAGTAGTAAACTCTAAGTCAAAATCCTGCAGGATAACGATCCATTTGGAGTATTTCCCCCCTAGTAATTGTCGAGAAAGAATATATGTCATAGGGTTGCAATCCGAAACCACTGTTATCGTACGCAACAGGATGTAGTGGCGAAAACGCTGCACAGCGTGTACTGCGGCTAACGCCAACTTCTCGACGTGAGCATAACGCGTTTCTGTGTCGAGAAGGTTTCGTGATAGATAATAAACAACATGTTCATTACCATCATCATCATCCTGCACCAGAACCATAGCTATGGTGCTAAACGCGGCGGCGAGATACAAAGTGAAATCGCGGTGATAATCAGGAGGACGAAGCAAAGGAGCATTAACAAGTAACGTCTTCAGCTTCTCAAATGATTGCTGATCAATTTCGTCCCAATGGAAGGGAATGTTCTGCTTTAAAAGGTGCGTGAATCCTTTATCCACCTTCGCGTAGTTCAGGATAAAGCGTCGAAGAAAGTTTGCTTTTCCTTGCAGACTCTGCAACTGATATAATGAGGAGGGTGATGGGAGATTGATGATAGCCTCAACTTTTAAATGGTCAAGGCGAATTCCGTCTTTGGAGACTATGAATCCCAACAGACGGCCATAATCCACGCAAAAGACGCATTTATGAGGATTAAGCCTAATATTGTAGCGCCTACAGCGAAGGAAATGGCAGAGGTGTTCAGGGTGGTCTTCTCACCTAGCTGAATGAGCTGGAAAGTCATCCAGATAAGGCTGAACAATATGGCTAATGTCATGGAAAGTGTAAGACATCGCATGCTGAAAAGTGGCTCCAGCGTTCTTCAAGCTGAACGGGAGCATTTTATACGCGAAAGTACCCCACGAATAGATGAAAGTAGTCTTGTGTTGATCCTCAGGTGCAATATTGATCTGATTATACCCCAAGAAACCGTCCATTAAGGAATAAATCTCACTTCTGGCACATTCGTCGATGATCTGGTCTATTAACGGAGTGGGATAGTTATCCTTCGGACAGGCGCGATTGATGTCGCGGTAATCAACACAGACCCTAATAGTACCCTGCTTTTTATCGACAGGGACAATGTTGGAAACCCATTCTGTGAGGGGGATGAGATAAATAAAGCCCGCGTTCAGAAGTTTTTCAACTTCTGCCTTAATTGCAGTGGCTTTACGAGGATGCATGGGGCATAAGCGTTGGCGCACGGGCTTCGCACCAGGGTAGGTTGGAATCTCATGCACTACGATACTGGGATCGATCCCAAGAATTTCCTTGTAAGACCAAGCGAACACATCTCTGAATTCTTTGAAAATATCAGTGTAGACTTGAATCTCATCAAGAGAACAAGTCACTCCCACGTGTATATTCTCAATGATCCCCGGTTTAACGGAGATGTTGATCGGGATGGTTTGAGTGATATTACTCAGGTTTCCCTCCAAAAGAACCTTGTGCGTCAAGATGGGCGTTTGGAGAGGAGGAGTAGGAACTTGAGATGCATAATGCTCTAGAAAATCTGACATTGCCCCCAAGCTAGGCATGAAAGAGGAACGATGATGTCCATCACCCCAAGGTAGCTCCTCGAGATACATAGTTTCAATAATGGCTTCATCGGAAGGAAAAGTCTCTTTGAGAGGATCAGGTGAATCGGCCTGACCAAGCCAGGGGGATTGAGAGTAGACATCTAGAGCCATGCTCAAAGGAGCATGCTGAGGAGGTGGAGGATCAGATGCGGCAACAATTTCACAGTGGCTAATCTCTACTGGAGTCAAGGGCATTGATTCTCCAAACTCAAACACCTGCTCAGGCATAGGGATGAGCCAGGGGTCATCAGACCTGGAAATAATGTTAAATTGAGCGGTGTGCGGTGGCGGTGCAGGAAAAATACCCATGAGGACGGGGTCTTTGAAGAGACTGGGTCCTACACTATCAGGGGGATTTGGTATCTGATCCACGTATGGAACGTTGTTCTCAGAGGTAGAGGTGAAGAAAGACAAATGATCCACCGTAACGATTTTGCCCTCGTGAGGGAACTTAAGAAGTCGAAAAACGGTGGATGGCACACATAGCATGCCATGAGTACAGCTGCAGCCAAGAAGTATATTGTAGTTGAGTCTGGCGTCTACTACTTCTACTTCGACGTTGACAGTCTTCCCCTGTAAAGTGATCGCTAAACTCTCGAGAACACCCAGGGGTTTGGATTCCCGACCATAAAATGCCTCTAGGGCATTGGGAGAGGACGAAAGGGCCGGAGAGCCAATGGCCTTCCAGCAAGCGGATGACACAACGCAGGTAGAGGCACCTTCATCCACAACGGCCCTATGGATGTTAAGGCCGTTGATCCCGACTTGAATAACAAGAGAGATCTGATGTGGAAGTCGGGGGGTGAAATTCTCTAAGTCTAAGGTGAGAAGACTCGAATCGGTGGGATCGATGCCACCGATGGCAGACAATAAAGCCTTCCATTGCGAAGGACAACTTTGAAGAACTTCTAGTGCAAACATAGCAGAAGGCGCCTGTGCCAAATCCTCAACAATACTGTAGTGCTGAGCGGCACGGGCATTCGGATTGTAAGAAGATCTTCGAAGAACACCTTTGGAAGGTGGCTTCACAACAGGTTCAGGAGTAGGCTTCTCGATTTCCAACAAACCGGAGACAGGAGGGGGAGGTGGTCCATCCGCAACTACCTTCCCAGGTGCCTGCCGCGATTCTTTGTAATCCTTCGAACGTGTGGCAACAGAGATATGTGTAGCACCATTCATCATAAAAACTTGGGACCCAAATGGTGCAGACGGTGAAGGTTGTTCGACCATATGGGTCTGCTGAGATAGGAATGGTTCCTTACGAACTGCCGGAGTCCCTTTAGAGCCTTTGAGAAGTTGACTAACTTCAGATCGTCATGGAAAATATTTGGTATAATGGTCTCCTTCACAAATGAGGCAGGGGTACTTCGGTTTACGTTGAGAACCATCCTCGGTACGAGGTTGGGATTCTGGCTTTGGGGCGTCGGATTTGGATTTACCTTTGCCCTTCTTTTTCCCTTTGGAGGCTTTCTTCGTAGGATTGGCCTGAACAGCGTTAACCTCTGCATTTTTGCTAGAATCGGTAGGGGCAGGAGGGGCTTCATAGGGAACCGGTAACTGAAAGTGCATCAGAAAAGCCATGGCTAAGGAATTGAAGTCTTGGAAGATGCCACGGGATAACTCGATGTACCACTTAGCAGCAGCCCCAGTCAAAGTGCGCTAGAAGAGGCGTAGACGAATTGAATCATCGACCCAAGAGTTAGACGAACACCAAAGATGATATGTCATCACATGCGCTTGGGGGTCCTCCCCAGCTTTACCCTCAAACTTGGGGCAATCACCTGGTATCTTGGTAGGAACCGGAGGCCAATAAGGATTATGTAAAATCGGATCATTGGTCAGTTTTGAAACATCCGGCAACTCCAAGGTGGCCAGGAACGGCAATGGCGGATTAACCGGCATGCCAGGCACGGGATGAGGATCAGTACCTGTACTCCACGCTGGTTGGGAATATCCTTGCCCCCATGGGTTCTATCCCGTAGGATTCTGACTGTAGTTGGCGTAGGTTGTATAACCAAATTGATTTGGCTGCTGGTAACCAATGTGTGGGGCTTGATAACCAGAGTATGGACCCTAATTATATGTCGGCCCAGTGTAAGTAGCATTTGGATTTGGCTGCTGAGTATAGGTAAGACCGGGTTGATGAGAATAATACTGAGAGCCTCGAGGCTGGTTATAATTCGGTTGAGATTGACCATGAGGATAATAACCGCCATGAGGATGAGTCGGCTATTGATAGGTGGAACCCTGCGGAGCCTGATAACTAGGGCGCAGCTGTTGATTTGGTTGCGGCATCGAATAAATCGGCTGCTGGGCAGGGTTAATGGAATGAGCGGGCTGCCCTGAGTGAACAGGTTGACCCAGCTGAGCGGGCTACCCTGAGTGAACAAGTTGACCCAGCTGAACGGGCTGCCTTGAGTGAACAGGTTGACCCGGATAGACAGGTTGCGCCGGTTGCGCAGGTTGACCCGGCTAGAAAGGAGCCCCAGGTTGTGCCAGATGGGCCGGTTGGCCTAGAGGCGGAACACCAGGTTGTACTGGATGGGCCGGTTGGCTTGGTGGAGGAATAGAGCCAGGTGATTGCTGGTAACCGGTTTGACCTGGAGAAGGACCATAGGATGGTCCCGGCTGATATGCAACGTTGGAAACAACAGGATACTGCGGTTGCATAGGCTGAGAAGGCTGGATTTGTGTAATATTCCTAATTAGCACCGCTAATTGGAATATTTGATTTTTGTATAGTTTTGCCGACTATAGTTTATTAATAAATAAAAGTGAGAAAAAGGGTCTAACTCACTTAAATAAAATAAAGTGTTTCCCTAGTAGATGCAACGTTATAACTTAAGGAGGAGCCTTGGGGGTCCACACCACATATGAGAGGGGGCTCACGTAGCCTCTAGGAGCTTCTGCGCAGTCTTATGAGGAGCACGTGGGAGAGAGAGGGACCACGTTAGGGTTTTTGAGGAGGGCCAACATTATAAAAGGTGGGAGATCCATCTCATTTGGGCATTATTGATGTTGATTATATTTGAGCTAGACCTTTGTCTTCTTGAGCACGCTGGCTGTTTAGCCTGTCTGTAGCACTGTTTAGTGCGATTGAGTGTCTCCGGTCAGAGATCTCGCCCTTAGCCTCGGGGGACTTCGAGTGCCTGCTCGGGTAAGGTTTTTCCTTCAGTCTTTTGCGGAAAATTTGGTTGTTGTTTCGCGGAGGAGCTGGGCTTCTTTTGGTGGCTGTGCAGTCCCTGGGAGAGAGGACGCAGTTCTTGGAGGAGGTGTTCTATTGCGGGGTTTTCTGCAAGAGATTCAGTGAGATCCGATGTAGAGGTTAAATCTTCATCAGTGGGAGATTTTCCGGGGATTTGTGGCCCTATTTCAGCATATATCATTTGGCATCTGCGCTGGGCTTGGAGAGACAGCGTTTTTCCTTGAGGAGGGTTCCGGGGGTGATTTTCAGAGGCTGACCATTTTCTACATGGTTTTTGGGTTTTGTCCGGGGTGGTGAGTTCAGGTGTTCTACAGATTTTCAGCTCATTCCGGCAAGGGGATCAGCCCCTAGTTCCAGTTCATTCCAGCAGCAGCAGTTTACGGCAGTTTCTTCCAGCAGCTGGGACGCAGTTTCTGTAGCAGCCATTTCCTGTTTTCTGAGAGGGTTCTTCACTTGCCTTGTGCAAGGATAGGTGCTATTATTATGATTATCCATTGTATCCATTTATATTCTCAGATTAATAAAATGGCTTAGCATTCCCGGAATTTTATGTGTATTTGCTTTATGTTCTATTTCCGACATTTTTCTATATAGTTGTATGCTTGTATTGTTGTCTATTTCCCATTCGGGATATTACAATTTGCCCCCCAGGACCATAGACCGATCCCGGTTGGTACCTCGGCTGAGGCAGCATAGGTTGACCGGAAGGGTTGTAATACTGTCCTTGCGGATCGTACGATGGCCCTTGCTGGCCTGCAGGATAGCCTTGCACGGGCTGCCCCTGTGGGTCATAAGGGTAGTCAGGTTGGCCTGAAGGTTGGCCTTGGAAAGGTTGCCCTTGCGAGTTATAAGCCTGGTTATAAGGTAAACCTTGAGCATGGAGGTGAGCCTCAGGAGCGGGTAGACGTAAAATGTCCCCGTGCTCATCATACTGATCTGGAAAAGCATACACGGGTGTACCATCCTGTGCATAGTGCGAAAAATAAGAGCGGTTGGGATCTTGGGAGGATGGTCCAACCTTGGGGTTCGGTTGTTGTAGGGACAACCGATACTCCTCCGAAGAGACGTTCTCCAGTATAGCAGTCGCTAAATAAACATCTTCAAGAGGCGGCATAGCCCTCGTAGAGGGTGCTGTGACAACGGGTGCAGAGGCGGCCACACAGACAGTGGGCCGAGTGGGTACAGAAGTGACGAGTGTCTGAGGAGACATCCCCAATGAAGGAGCAACCAGCCTCGTAGAAGGAGCTGACACTCCCATAGAGGCGGCGACAGAAATGATCTGACCCAAGGATCTGTACCCTGCTGGCAATGAGAGACCGGATGATGACATGATCGCAGGTTCAGAATCGTCTCTTGGAAATAATCTCCGAGGAAAGAGCTGATAGTATTCACCAGACGTCGAGATTTCCTCACTAGAATCACTCATGTTTGAGCCTGCCGCTAAATCCCGTAATAGACGGCGAGGACTAGGAGGAAAAATAGCAGCTATGAAAGGCGAACCCGATGTAAGAGAAAGGAAATCAGTTCCTAATCTCAATTCAGAAAAAGGTTCAGAAAAGGGCCAATTGAACTCAACTGGTCCCCCAAAGGGTTGCTCAGCAAGAACCGGTCCCCCGTCAGGAAACTCGGAAACGATAGGCTGCTGTGGTTCAACAGAGGATTGGGAGACCTCTCATGAATTGTCTGTATAAGGACTACCAGTAGACGAAACCGAAGGTTCCGCCACTGTGGTAGCAACGATAAGAGAAAAATATCAAACACACACACGGGCTGAAAAAGAGTCAAGACACACAATCAAATGGTCAACAAGAAGAATTTAACAAGGCGTGTGATCGTGGGTGATTAATTTTTTACCACATTGAAAAATAAGAAACTCCACTGTTTCATGTTTTAAGAGTCGAGAAACGGTCGAAAAGGTGACTCTATCTCTTTCAGATTTGACACAAGCGTGAAAGGACAAGCGCTTGGTGATCCTTTCAAATTTAGGGAGTCAGAAAAGATCAAATGACTACTCAGTTATACTAGGCAAAAGGGTGTACCAAATAACCGTGAACTGCAATATACACCTTCGTTCCAATAATGAAAGAGAAATCAACCAAGGACTTTCCGTACGTGCAGGCAATCTCCCCGAATGCTGTGTCCGGTGTATCACGGGTATAGGGCGGCAGACTCGGCTTCCTATGGATAAAGGATTGAAACCTAGTGGGGTCTCCCTTTATATACGCGACGGTACGGGGAGCACAAGTCTGTACTAGCGTTGTCTAAAGCCAAGAGGCGAACGACAGCTACTAGGTTTTAAGACGCCGGAACACGTCTCTAGCCTAGACCTCTAAATGTGTTTCGTTAGATTTCAATGCTGCCTTAGTGTAAATTGAGTAAATTTTAAAGTTTATCTTCAATTACGTTTCAGTTTTCAGGCCCTAACAAATGTGATGTCTCAAAAATCTCCTAAATGCAGAACTACATGCCACAGTATATCATTTCGTTCGATGAAAGCTAGCTATGGAAGAGTTAAGAGCTTTTTACACAAAAAAAATGATCGAAAGACAACCAGTGATATCTCTAATGCAGCTAATGAAACTAAAACTTTTCTTTCAAAGTCACTAATTACTAATAACACCGAAAATATTTTAATTTGCACTAATCAATTAAAAGCAAAAGATATTTTTTTTTATTTTCAATGTTTGATGCACTAAACAAACCGAAAAAAAATGAGAAGCAATTCGAGAAATGATAATAGGAGAGCAAAAACAAAAGATTTCACTCAAT